>VZQC01013003.1:3027041-3219840 GCA_009823505.1 Rhizomys pruinosus | reverse complement strand
CCCAGGAGTGGTATGGCTGGGTCAGGTGGCAAGTTCATTCCAAGTCTTCCAAGGGTTCTCCACACTGCTTTCCATAGTGGCTGTATGAGTTTACATTCCCACCAGCAGTGGATGAGTGTTCCCCTTTCCCCACAACCTCTCCAGCACTTGGTATCATTTGTTTTCTTGCTCTTAACCAGTCTTATTGGACTAAGATGATATCTTAAAGTGGTTTTGATTTGCATTTCCTAAATGATAAGTGATGTTGAACACATCTTAAGGTGTTTCTCAGCCATCCCTAATTCCTCACTTGTGAAATCTCTGTTCAGCTCTTTGCTCCATCCATTGGGTAGGTTATTTTCTTTTTTCTTTGTTAATTGAGTAGTTTATATATTCTGGAAATCAATGCTTGGTCAGATGTATCTGCAGTGAAGGTTTCCTCCCACTCTGTGGGATTTCTCTTCACTTCCTTGATTGTTTCTTTTGATGTACAGAAGCTTTTGAGTTTAATGAGGTCCCATTTGTCAATTGTCAACCTTAATTCTTGCACAGCTGCTGTCTGATTTAGGAAGTCTTTTCCTAAGCCTATGTCTTGTAGTGTGCTGCCAACATATTCTTCTATCTCCTTCAGAGTTTGGGGTTTCACGTTGAGGTCTTTGATCCACCTGTAGTTGACTTTTGTACAGGGTGAGAGGTAGGGGTTTAATTTCATTCTTCTACAGGTGATGATCCAGTTTTGCAACACCACTTGCCGAGGATGCTATCCTTTCTCCATTGTGTCTTCTTGGCCCCCTTGTCAAATGTGAGATGGCTGAAATTGTATGTGCTCAGATTTGGATCTTTGGTTTTGTTCCGTTGGTCAACAGGTCTGTTTTTGTGCCAGCACCAGGCTGTTTTTATGACTATAGCCCTGTAGTATAGTTTGCAGTCTGGTATAGAGATCCCGCCCTGTGTAGCTCTTTTTGCTCAGGGTTATTTTGGCTATTTGGGGTCTTTTGTTTTTCCAAATGATTTTAAGGACTTTTTTCCAAGCCTGTGAAGAAACTTTTGGGGATTTTGATTGGGATTGCGTTAAATCTATACAAGATTTTCGGTAAAATGGACACTTTTACAATGTTAATTTTCCCATTCCATGAGCATGGGAGGTTTTTCCATCTTCTGATGTCTTCTTCAATTTCTTTCTTTAAAGGTTTAAAATTTTTTGTTGTAGAGATCCTTGGTGTCTTTGGTTAGGTTTGTTCCTAGGTATTTTATTGTTTTTGAGGCTATTGTGAGTGGGGAAAGTCCATTCTCAATAGCTGAAATGACCATATAGAAGTAAAACTGGGATCTTTCTCAGAAAATCCATTGACACCAACAAGGTTCTCTGGGGTCCTGAGAAGTGTAGAAAAGCTTCCACATGCCCCTACCCATTCAGCAATGTCTTCATGATTGTAGTTATGTCTAAATGTACCCTTCCCCTACTTTGGAGGGACCTTTTCATCTAGCTAAAATTTTCTACCCATATCCTTCCTTACAACTGGAAACAGCTTCCCTTTTCCTCCTATCTCTGGACTGTGGTAATGGGCCACCTTCCTCCCAAACCTCAAATACCCTTACCTCCCACACATTACAACCCCAAATCCACCTCCTGTATGGGACATTACAAACCCATCAGTGGCATGCTATTGGGTCATTTAAAAATCCCCTATCCTGTGTTGTTAATAAACAATATCCAGTCTCCCCAAATACCCGAATGGGCCTAAGCCTGTCATAACCATAACCCACCTTGTAAAGGCAGGGCTACTTAACCATATCAACTCACCACACAACATGCCTATCCTGGGAGTTAGAAAAAACTAATGAAACTTTCTGCCTGGTCCACCACCTCTNTTCCTCCCACTCTGTGGGATTTCTCTTCACTTCCTTGATTGTTTCTTTTGATGTACAGAAGCTTTTGAGTTTAATGAGGTCCCGTTTGTCAATTGTGGACCTTAATTCTTGCATAGCTGCTGTCTGATTTAGGAAGTCTTTTCCTACGCCTATGTCTTGTAGTCTGCTGCCAACTTTTTCTTCTATCACCTTCAGAGTTTGGGGTTTCATATGGTTTTTTTTCCATATATATATATATATGGATTTATTTCTGGAATTAGTTTATGTATCTGTCTATATGCCAGGCTGGTTTGATTAGTACAGCTTTATAAATTCATGTTTAACTATCATTACATATTAATTGTTAAATAAACGTCGGTGAAGTACAAATAAGTGACTGAATAGCAAGAATATTATAAATCATTTGAAGAAAACATCCATGTTGCCTTGTAACTGGGTTCATTTTCAAGTGGCTGATAATGTCATTGAATTCATAGATGAAAGCTTCTGTTTTTATTCTCCATCAAGGATTAGAAAAATAGTAACTATAAGAGAGAAATCTGGGCCTGGATAGATGGCTCAGTGGTTAAGAGCACTGGCTGCTCTTGCAGAGGACCTGGATTCGCTCCCCAGCACCCATATGGCAGTTAAACAGTGTCTGTAACTCCAGTTCCAGGAGATCCAACCCCCTCTTCTGACCTCTATGGGCATTGCATGGCACAGGTGCACATGCAGGCAATATATTCAGACAGGTAAAAAAAATTTTTTTTTAAAAAAAAAAGGGGGGGAGAGAGAAATCTGAAAGTTGTAAGGACAGCAAAAATTTCATGGTCAGAACACAAGGATTTGAGTTACAAATCTTCTAGGCTTTTAAAGATATGAACCCGAGCCTGGTGCAATATTTCGTATACCTGTTTATACCTCTATAATGGTGGTAGTAACCTTCAAGTTCAAATAGAAGAAGGGATGCAAGAGCCTGTGTATACCTTGACATGTGGCCTAAATGTTACTTTTCAATTCTTCCTAAGATTCTACATTTACAAATAATAAATTATGAAAGCTGAGTTCTGAAGACTTTGATTCAGCCTGCCTGGGAGTGAATGTGTTCTTTGCCTGACCTCTGATCTGTTTTGCCCACTGTCCTGGCATGCTGTACTCTGTAAGTGGCCACGTCGCTACAGCACAGTGTCGTACATATTTTTAACATGAAATGTCAACAAGCTTCCCAGAATGGAGCATTAAAAATGTATGCAGAACTGCTGTCATGCAAAGAAGCTAATAACCCTCACGCTTTCTCCCTTATACTCAAGGCTGTTCACTTCAACAGAAACATGTATTACTATAATCTGTTAAAATGATTTTAGTATCCCCCATTGGTACACAACAGGAAACAAGCATCTTAATATTGATCTCAATTTTTATGTGCTAAAGTACAGCTGTGTTTATTCTACCAACATATTAGTCTAGATTTTAAAAAAGATGTGAAGTACATAGGACCAGCTGTAAGCCAATTTATAATATAGAAGTTGTGAAATTATATACATTTCTTTCAATGCCAGCTTATGTTCAGGAGAAGGAGGCTTTGACTCTGAGAAACCTTCATATTTTATAACCTTCACTGCTTTTTTTTCTTTCTTACTTTCCTGTTGCTTTGTCTCTACCTACCCTGGCAGCTTGAGAGCAGTACTCTGTCATCTAGTCAGCCCCTGCCAGGGTGAAGCACAACTGTTACAAGATGCTAACTTCAACCCAGAGTGGGGCCAAATGCAGTGCTCCTCTTGGCTATAGATTTAAACCCCAAGAAGCAATCACCAATTCCATATTATGCAGCACTTTGTAACAATGATAATCACTGATACTTTTCATAGCCTTTTGCAGACACATCCAGGGTGCCTAACAGCATGGGCTTTGGAATTGCACTGCATGGGCTTGAAATATGACTCTTTCTTGGACAAGTTACCATACTACTTGGTGCCTAGTTTTTCACCTGCAAAATCAGGTTGATAACTCTGTCTAGCACACAGAGCTTGGAGGATTTCAAAGTGAGTTAGTCCATGAAATGGCTAGGCACAGTGAGTGCCTGGCACACAGGTGAGCTCAATCCCTAACACCTAGGTATCCAGCCATTATTTCTAGCTCACAAACCCTGTCAAACGCATACATATCCCTCCCTCATTTTGAAGAAATAAAACAGACTGAGTAATTAAATGACCTGCCCAAGATCTAATTCCCAGAAATGGGTAGAGAACAGGACTCAGAGCTACACTGATTCTTGATAAAAATCATGCTCTCCCTGCTCATACATGCCTGGTATTTCAGAAAAAAATGAAAGTAAAAAATTATAAAGAGGAAAATAAAACAAGCTCAGGATCAGACTGCATTTGGGGGTTCACCCTGCCCAGCCACCTTTTCACTTACAATGTTAACTCAGTGAGCCTCTATTTATTTAACAGATACACTAAATTACAGTTGTAGGGGCTGGGGCAATGACCCCAGGGTTACAAGAACTTGCCGCTCTTTCAGAAGGTCCAAGTTCAGATCCTGGCACTCATGGTTGGTGACTCACAACCACCTGTGATTCCAGCTCCAGGGGGATCTGACACTCTCCCTCCTCTGACCTCCACTGACATTTGCATAAGTACACACACACACACACACACACACACACACACACACACACACATCTAAAGCAAATCTTTTTAAATGTTATTGTAAACAGAACACATCATGGTACCTGTACTTATGGAGTGCGTAGCCTAGGGAAGAGACCACAGGCAGGAAACGAACACCAAATACACAGCAAGTTCAGATAGTCCTAAGCATTGTGTTGAATATAAAACAATGTACTATGCCCTTGAGCAGAGGCCTAAATGTCAGGAAGAAGAGGCAGCATGGTATCTGAGTTAAGAGCAGAGGCTCTGGATCCACGATCTATGATCTGAGGCTTAACACTGCGGCTTGCTCTCACCGTGTTTCTGTTGCCTTGTGGGACTGTTTGAAGGTTCACTGGCTATTATGTGCAGAGTCTAAAATGGGCCCAGCATGTAGTAAGTACTCTACAAGTGGCTATCAGGTATAAGGAGGAGCCAGGCGTGATGGTGCACACCTTTAGTCTCAGCAGAAGCAGGTGGATCTCTGTGAGAGCAAGGCCAGCCTGGTCTACATAGTAAGTTCCAGGCCAGCTGGGCAAAAGGGAGACCATGGCTCAAAAAGATGAGGAAAAAAACTATAAGGAAAGATAGCTGCAAATGATGCTTAGCAAAGTAATTTGCTTCCCCTGTGTCCAAACTGGCAGTATCTTGTAGCAGCTAAGTCTTAGAAGGTCTGAGGGAAAAGCTGCTCTCTAAGCACAAGAGCAGCAGGTATAAGAGCTATAGAACTGGCCAAGCTTGGGCGTATAAGGAGAGAAATGAGGCCAATGTTTTGACACATAGTAAGTAAGGGATGGTGGAAGTTGATAAGGTCTATCATGTCCATTAGAGAATTAATAGTAGTTCTATTAATTCTTATCGAAATTAAGGGGCTGGAAAATCATATCTGAATGTTTCTTTAGCTCCAAGACAATTTGACAAAAACAGAATTAACCTACTAAGAAAGAATAGATTGATTTGCCCCCCCTGTGAGCAAGGACTAGCATGTACCACTCACCTCCTGATGTCTCCTGGGACCAATATGGGAATTGGCTAGAGGGGACCAGGAGCTGACCTTCAGTAATGCATTGCTGCAAGGTACTGCCAGTTTGGACACAAGGGAAGCAAATGACTGTCCTAAGCATCATTAGCAGCTATCTTTCCAGAACCTGTACAAAGCAGTCCCTCATTATTATCTATCTTGAACCAATAGGGTCCCACCATAGGTGATTATGCAAGAAATTCCTGGATACCCATAATCTGAGAATGTTTCAGAATAGAACCCTTGGGTCCACTCTCATTGTGGTACAAACCAGCAAGGTACTCTGGAGCCTAATCTGTAAAATGAAGATGTATGATAGAACTGNTCTGATATTCTTTGTTCTGCTTCCTCCATTCTGCTTCTGAGGCTTTTTCCATTCCTTTCCTCTTGAATGGATGAGTGTTTGATTTCCTTTTTCATTTCCTCTTCTGATTTCTTTAGTATTTCTACTTCTTTTTGGAGCTTCTTAATCTCTTCTTGTAGCTCTTTGCTTCGCTGGTTGGTTTCCTTATCTTTTTCAGCATGGGATCTTTTCAGTGTTTCTACTTCCTTCCAGAGCTTGTCATTCTCTCTCTCTAGGACCTTCTTGAGTTCTTCATTCTCTTTTCTTAGTTCTTTAAATATGTTCCCAATTGTGTTTCTGATATAAAGGGGCATCTCCAGAGGGATCCCACTGCAGGAGTCTTCCATAGATTTGGTAGAGCTTGGTTCAGGATTATCCTGCCCCTTTCCAGTGTTGTCTCTTCTTCGTAATCCTGGCATATGGGCTTCTCCTTGCCTGTATTCCCATGTGAGTCCTAAATGCCTCTTCACTGTGTTGAAGTCTTACTTTGCTTGCCTCATTCAGATGGCTTCGTAATCCTAGTTGGTGGGGGGGTGGGCGGCTCTTCAGCCCATACCCGGGTACCTTCCACTGGCCTCAGGAGATCTCAGATCTCAAGAGTCACATAACCCCACCTTTAATACCGGCTGGGAGGATAACTCCTCCCCCACAGCCACAAAAGCCAATCAAGCCAAAGACAGCTGGATTAAAGGATCAAGAATCAGCCTTGCTGAGGCACCCAGTTCCTACCTGCTCTCCTGCTCTTCCTTCCACTGGCCTCAGGAGATCTCAAGAGTCACACAACCCCACTTTAATAGCAGCTGGGAGGATAACTCCGCCCCCACAACCACAAAAGCCAATCAAGCCAAAGACAGCTGTATTAAAGGATCAACAATCAGCCTTGCTGAGGCACCCAGTCCCTACCTGCTCTCCTACTCTTCCTTCCGCTGGCCTCAGGACATCTCAGATGAGGCTACTTTTCAAAGTAGAGAGGCTAAATATCAAATCGGATGGATTCTGATAGAACTAGATGCAAAAGGCCGGTAGTCTTGCTTCTAATTTAGACCTGAAGATGGCTGTGTTGTCCCACTGGTTACAGTCTGGGCCTGGAAGCTTGCCTCGTGTGTGTGGGTGGGGTGGGGGGTGGGCCAAAGAAGGGCCTACTACAGGGAAGCCATTCGTCTTTCCCTCCTCCCCACCCTTACCCCTCCAGAGACTTATGTTCTTATATGTATAATTCAGACAAGAGATTTGAAAGGAAAGAAAAAAACCCATCCTCCCTCTGCATTATTACAATGAAAACTCCCACCTTAGCAAAGGGTTAAAATTAGAGTTGATGATTATAACTGACAGCTCATCTTTAAAATTGAAAGGCTGGGTGGGTGAGGTGGGACACACCTTTAATCCTAGCACTCTGAAGACAGAGAGAGGCAGGCAGATTTTTGTGAGTTCAAGGCCAGCCTAGTCTCCACAAAGAGTTCTGGGCCAGCTCGGGCTACAGGGAGACACGGTGGCAAAAAACTAACTAACTAACTAACTAACTAACTAACTAAATAAATAAATAAATAAATAAGTAAATAAATGTTGGGAGCTATGGCTACTAGGAAACTGTCTTGCCACAGCTATCTAGAGCCACCTTAGGTTTCTGTTTCTCCAAGGCTCACCCATTTAGCACAAAGCAGCTGATCAAGCTTATAGTTAACCTATTAGGACAGCATGCCCCGTTTGACAAGAACACTCCACTTCTTGGGAATTCACCCACCCATAACCTTCCCCAGAGAACAATCAGCAGTTAGGTATCCTAGCAACCTAACGGCCTTAAACTATGCCAACTGGGGCTGTTTTCTTCTGCCTGCTCCAGTATATATTACTGCCTTACAAAAATAGAATTTGAGACCTCGATCAGATTCTTGTCTTGGTCTCCTTCTTTGTGTCTGGTTTGTCTCTCATTCAGGTAACTTTCTCCTCGGGCCACTGTTGAAGACCCCATGGGCCAGGGCAAATAAATAAATAAATAAATAATAAATAAGTAAATAAATAAAATCATTTCAAATTGATTCAAACTATATTAATTTACAATTTAGAGATTTCCGGGTCAGCTGGGTGGGGTACAGACAAGCACTTTTCAAAATGACCAAAATAAAAAGTCATAAGCAGGGACATGGTTGCCCACACCTTCCTTCAATCCCAGCACCTTACCGAAACCCAAGGTATACACATATGTCTTTTCAAAGGCTTAGCAAAGGGGTTGCAGAGATGGTCTTGAGTTTAAGAGCGCCTGGTTAGATCCCCAGCACCCACTTGTCGCCAGAGAACCATCATTAACTCTAGTTCTAGGGGAATGTAACACCCACCTCTGATCTCTGCGGCACTGCATGACATGGGTGCACAAACCTACATGCAGACAGTACATTCATACACATAAAAATAAATACATAAATAAATAATTTTTAAAAATTTATTTATAAAAAGGCCTACCAAGATAAAACAAGGTGATACATTCGCACACATAAAGCAAAAAAAAAAAGGTGGGGGAAAATAAATGAATAAATAATTATGTAAATAAGTAAATAAATAAATACAAAGTCTAAAAAAAAGGCCATCATTAAAGCACAGAAGCTACTTCCGATTCTGATCAATGATTCTAAGCGCAGAACATACAGGAGGAGGACCCCAGGAACAGCACAATATGAAGCTGACCTATCTTAATATGTGTAGGCTAAGCTACTACTATTATGACCTTCTTATGTGTTCATAGATACAATCTCCCTGTACAGGAGTTAGAAATATGAAGATAGGGCAGAAATACACATGAAACAGGTTTTTATTTTTATTTGTTTAAAATTCATTCTAATTATTAATGTTTTTATGTCTAAACATTTAAAAAAAATTTTTTTCGTCTTTTTGAGACTGGGTCTCCCTGGAGCCCCAGCTGTCCTGGAAGTCACTCTGTAGACCAGGCTGACCTTGAACTCACAATGATCAGCCTGCCTCTACCTCCGGAGTGCTATGATTAAAGGCATGCACCACCATGCCCGGCTTTTAAGAAATACTTTAATAGGGCTGGAGAGATAGCCTAGTGGTTAAGAGCACCGATTGCTCTTGCAGAGGACCCGGGTTCAATCTCCAGCACCCACATGGTGGCCGAGACCCGTATGTTAACTCCAATTCCAGGAGAACTCCAGTTCCAGGGGAATCTGAGACCCTCTTCTGACCTCCTCGGCATTGCACGACACGGGTGCACAAAACTTTCATGAAGGAAGTACATTCATACACATACAAAAATAAATAAAATTTAAAGAATGAGACAACCACCCCTCAAAAAGACTTTAAATCCTTTAAAAAAAGAAATATTTCAATAAGCATATCATCAGAAATGGATTAGTAAGCATAAAAACCTACACATAGAGTATCTACACATGAGCGCATGTGTCTAGCTGAAGGCTATAGGAGAAATACAGTGCCAGACAGGAGAAACCTCCATACAGGTTGTTCATATGGGTAGTGCAAGAGAGTCCCAAAATAGCACAGGCTATTGCCACAGTCCTTCAAATACCTTTGGAATCTCAACAGTTTTGTGGTGAACTGAATTGCAGATTCTGAACCTTACATAGAAAATACGTCATAAAACAGTCTATTCCCCAAATGAAAATGACAGTGCTTTGTCAGGGATTTTTTTTCTTTGTTATTATTATTATTATTATTATTATTAATTTTTAATGTGTATGAGTGTACTGCTGCATGTAGGTTGGTGCACTCATGTCATGGAATGCGGTGGAAATCAGAAGAGGGTGTCGGATTCCCCTGGAACTGGAGTTAAAGACAGTTCTTAGCCGCCGCATGAGTGCTGGGAATCCAACACGGGTCTTCTGCAGGAGCAGTCGGTGCTCTTATCCACTAGCGAGCCATCTCTCCAGCCCCAACTTAAATTTCTATTACTAAAATGTTGAAATAGTGCAATGATTTATCAAGTTAGAGTAGGCTGCATATGAACAAACAAAGTGTGAAATTATCAGAATTTACTGCAGCATTGCATAGATAACAATCTTCCTGTACACTGCTTAGAATTCTCAAGATAGGGCAGAAATACACATGAAAAAGCTTATTTATTTATTTATTTATTTATTTATTTACTTATTTATTTATTTATTTAAAATTCATTCGAATTACATTAATTTACAATTTACCTTCCATCCTGGTTAACTAGAGAGTTCCAGGCCAGCTGGGTCTATGGAAAACCAACATAAAACAAACAAACAAAAACAAAACAAAACAAAACAAAAACCATAGCCTGGGGCATGGCTGCCCATACTTTAAAGTATGTGAATAAAAAAAATTTTTTTTTTAATTCAACTGAACCGGGGCATGAGTGTGAGAAGAACAGGAGGTCAGCATGTGTGTGTGTGTGTGTGTGTGTGTGTGTGTGTGTGTGGTGGGGGGGGCGTCCGCTTAGAAACTAACTCATTCGCTCCCCCAATGGCTTCTGCACTTTACTTTTCACCCCTGGATAGGGTTTTTCCTACAGAAACATCTCCCGACTGTAACTCGGAGTTACCTACACATCCTGGACTTAATATTGGTGTACAGTCATCTGCAACTGACTAACTAAAGCCTTTTTCCATCTGTTTCCTTTTGTGTCTGCACCAGTGGAATTCTCTGGTGAAATGACCCTATTACACCATAACAAGCCCAAACAAACAAACAAGCGCACTTTGAGCCACCAGGCCTTGGTCTACAGAGCGAGTTCCAGGCCAGCTAGGACTAAAGGGAGACCCTTTCTCAAAAATACCAATAATAATAATAAGAATCAAACAAAAATACAAGGTCACCTGGACTCCAAAGTGAGTTCCAGGCCAGCTGGAGTTACAGGGAGACTCTGTCTCAAAAAGACACCTCACCTCCAAACAAAACAAAACAAACAAACAATCAAAACCCTACGTTTGGCCTCATAGATCCTCGCAAACTCACAGGGAAAGGACAAGACCCACCCATTCTTCCAATGTTAAGGTGAACGGGTGCCACCTGTTGGTAATTGTGTGCAATTACTAAGGATTTCTGATTTTCAGAGTGAAAGTGTCTCACCTTAGAACTGTTTCAGGACAAAAATGCCTTCACATAACAGTGTAATTTCCCAGGACTGACCCCTGGGCTACTCAGGGACTGTAAGGCCCCTAAATCTTTTCTCAAGCGAACTTGAGAAGTAAATCTCTTCCTCATTATAGCCTCTTTCTTTCTCTTTCTTTCTTTCTTTCTTTCTTTCTTTCTTTCTTTCTTTTTTGTCTTTTTGAGGCAGAGACTCCCTGGAACTGTGATTGTCCTCGAACATGCTCTGTAAACCAGGCTGGCCTTGAACTCAGAGATCCGCCAACCTCTGCCTCCCAAGTGCTAGGATTAAAGGCATGTGCCACCACACCTGGCAATAGCTCCAGCCTCATGGATTNACCACGGGGAAAGATATGTTTGTTCCAACAGGACGAAACGTCACCAACTTAATGGTGAGAAGAAAAACGATACAGCTTTGCATTGAGTAGAATATACCAAAAAGTGGCAACTGAAAGGTGACCCGTCTGAACATGAAAGGAAGCAAAGCCTCAGATTGCCATAAACATCGAACCCTCTGTGGGATCCTACATGTAACAACTTATTTTATCATGAGTCCTAATGAAACTATACCTTCTAGGTGGCCACAAAGGTTTTTGATATGAGAGACTTTCTTTGCCTTCCCCCCCATAGAACACGGAGAAAATATGATGATGAGAGGTCGTTCTCCAACTGTAAATTTGGGACAACTATTATAGAGGTAATCAATCTCTTATAAAACCGGTAAAAAATGCCTTCTTTAATTTACTAAAAGACATAGGAAATGTGAAAAGGATATACTCTGTCAAGAACCAAATATAATACTAAAGTCCTTAGGCTATGCAATTAGGCAAAGTATATTAATGCCGGAGCTCTGACATCAGCAATGGTTTGTTCTACCAGGGGGATGTTGGCCAGGGGAGGGATCCAAGGGCCCCACAAACGTTAAGGGCCCTTGCTCTAAGGTGGGATACTTGCAGGAGGAGAGACGATAAGACCCTGCTGCAGAAGAACTGACGTTAACACTGGGAGGGTTGTATTGAGACTGCACATGCAAGGGTACAGATTGCCTCTGGAATGCCCGAGCGTGTTACCAAAGGCCACCAAACCATAAAGCAAATACAGGTCCCCTGAGTCAAGCTAAGGACCCCACCGTCAGCCCCAGCTACACCCACCTGCCTGGAAATACTGTGCAGCAGAGGCAGCCATTGTCTGTTTATATCCCCAAATTAATTGGCTATTGGCTCTCTCCTTGGAGGAATAAACCATGGTGATGCCACAAGTCACAATCTTACATCCTTTACTAGGTTAAGGAGATGTTTATACGAAGCCACAGAAGACCCTGTCATATTTTAACAGGGGAAAAATGTAATTCATGGATTAACATATCATCCAAACATATGTGTCTACCAAAGTAACTACATAACTATTAGTCTGTTTAAATACCTATATATCTTAATTGCTTGTGCTTCATTCGTAGGATCAAAAGGTTACCCCTGGACAAACTGTCAGCCCATGAAAGGAAAGCCAGAATTGACCAGAGTCCAATTCAACAGCTCCAGAGAGAGTGGACTGTTTTACTTCTCATCCACCTGTGCTCCTTTCTAAGCCTAGGGAACAACCTGCGGAGAGGGGGGTGGTGTGATAGAATTGTAAAGGCTCCGATTGGGGGTGAATGGTGAAATTACAGCGATGTAGTCTGGACACTCATTTGATCAACTTGATTGAACAAACAAACATGTCACCCCCCATTGGATGGTGGGGCTGTGGGGGTTTGGACACAACAGCCTGTAGATTGGTTTTGCACGAAGGATGCTGTACTCATGGATTATCACTTATAGCTAAAAAGGAAAAAAAAAAACAAAAAAAAACAAGAGAAGATGCAAGACAGTTATGGCAGAATACAGATTCTGGATGGGGTGGGGTGGTGGGGGGAAGGGAAAGGGAAAAATGCCTGATCTGATTGGAAAATGATGTACGAAAATGCACAAAGCTCAATAAAAAAAAAATTAAAATTAAAAAATATTTTTGTTTTAATTGTTTGATCTTTTTAAGTCAACTAGATTTTTTTTTTTTGTTGTGTTGTGTTTTTCTTTTGTGTGTGTGTGTGTGTGTGTGTGTGTGTGTGTGTGTGTGTGTGTGTGTATGTGTATGTGTTTGGATGTTCATGGGAGGCTCATATGCTCAGGTGCACAAAGTTTCACCTCAGGTGCTGTCCCTCAGGAGCTGTCTACCTGATCATTTTTTATTTTAATTTTTAGGCTGACAGGGTCTCTCACTGGAACCCAAGGCTTGCCAATTAGGCTACACTGGCTGGCTGGCCAACAAGTGCCAGAGGTATTCCTGTCTCTGAGTTCCCCAGCACGGAGATTGCAGGCACGTTTGTTCCACCACCCTGATTTTTTATGTTCGTCTGAAGACTGAAATCAGGTCCTTATGTTTGCATGCCAAACATTTCATTGGCCAAGCTATGTTTTTTATAAAAAAAAATAATTTTCCAGTTTCTTACAAATGGCCAAAAGCCTATGATTTTCTATTTGTATTTGTCTATTTGTTTTCAATTCTTGTTCTCTGCATAAAGAGGAATCATCTTAAGTAACCATAGCCTCAAATTTGATGATACTCCTCCATGGAGAAGTAGTAGCCTTGGTCCCCGTCCTTACATTATGGCGAGGTGTCTTTCTGCTTTGTCAAACAGGATGTGTTGGATGTCATGCTATGTGAATCCCAAGGCTAGTTCATGCAACTTTTCCCTTAAACTCCAAAAAAAGGCTCAACTCTTCGATATCCAATTACCCCGAGACCTCCGGCATGAAGCGCCACGTGTAGGCGTTTTGTTGAGAATGCAGATGAATCTGACCCTCAGCTATCCCAGATCTTCCTATCATTTAAATGAGGATTCCACCTTGACCCTTATGATCCAGATCCTACTTGCTCATCCCTGACTTTGAGGTCACCTTTAGCAATTTGAGTCATTCCAGTTATGGCCTCAAATCTACTGCACAGAAAAGACCTGTCTCCTCCATGCCTTAATGAACTCCTAAACTATGTAATCTGTGAGCATGTTAAAATAGTTTGCTTTCTATTGACTTCTGTCATTTGTTTCTCAATAATCAGTAGCCACAAGGAACACTACTCTGTCTTTCATATTTCATTTATACATTTAACATATATATATAATAATTTAACATATATATATAAAAAACATATATAATATATATGTTAAATGTATAAATGAAATATGGGACAACTCATAACAGAGAGACCTTGACCTCACTACTGTGATCCCCTTACTAAGGACAACTTTTGTTTTATTTTGTTTTTAAACAGGGTCTCACTATGTGGCTCTCGTTGACCTCAAATTTGCTATGTAGGCCAGGCTGGTCTTGAACTCACAGAGCTCCACCTGCATCTGCCTCCCTCCTGAGTGCTAGAATTAGAGGTATATGCCACCACAGCAGCCTGACAATCGTATCTTAGCAGTCAAGACTGGATGGCAAAGATGATTAGTTTATCAATTTAGGACATTTATCACCATAGCTAAGGACCAGAATGTTTCAATTGAATATAACTTATGAAATGAAAAAAACAAAATACCCATTAATATTTTAGTGGATTTAATTTTTTTAATTTTTATTTGTCTATTTGTGTATGTATGTGTATGTGTGGGTGTATGTTTGTATACATGTGGGGCATGCTCCCATGTGTGAGTGAGCAAAGGCCAGGGCTCAACATCAGGTGTCTTCCTCAGTCTCACAGCTTGTTTTGTGAGAATGTCTCTGAACCTAGTGCTGACCAATTTGGTACACTGGCTAGTGAGCCCCAGGAATCCTCCTGTCTCTACAGACCATAACTGGGATTACAGGTGTATGCCCTTGCCCAGCTTTTCAAGTGGGTTTTGAGAATCAAACACAGGTCCTCATGTTTGTTAGAAGGGGCTTTAACAACGGATCCATTCTTTGAGCCCCCTTATTTGATTTTCCATGCATAGATAATCAGATATAGCAAGGCAGCTTCAAACATGTGCAGTACAGAGACATAATCACCTCTCCAAAACTTCGGAAGCTTTTATTGGGCTGAGCTACAGAAAGCATTAGTGAAAGAGTACATTAGAAAGGCAGGTAGATAGGAAGGGCATTAAAATTGTCAAATAAGTTCCAGAAACATGTTAGACATTGACCTTATCCAAAATGAAAAGGATAAAAAATAAAACTTTCCCTAGAAAAATCTTCATATGGCCATTTTATTTTCCCTGTGTTATCCCAATTCTTGCAAGTACAGGGTAAAGGTATTAGAAGCAGCACACTTTGTTTTAAATCTAAATGATCATTAAACAAACATTTTCTTTAAATGTTTGCAGTTTAGCTGCCGCACACACTCTCTACTCATTTATCAAATTTTTGAAAGTGGTTTATATTTGTATCTCTTCCCCTGCTCTTTTACTGAAAAGAGGATCGACTCCCCTGGAACTGAACATCTGTCTCTGTACTTAAGCTGTCCTCCCAATTAGAACTCGATGAACTCCCTGTTCTCATCTGGTTGAGTCTCACTGTAGCATTTTTGTTGCCTTTTATCATATTATTATAAAATGGAACATATATATTATTTCTCTGTATAATTTTATTTGATAACAATATTAAGTATGCTTATTATGAAAAAACGAATTGAAGCTGGGTTTGAGGGCTTTAATCCCAGCACTCAGGAGGTAAAGGCAGGTGGATATTTGTGAGTTTGAGGCCAGCATGGTCTGCATAGGGAGTTTCAGGCCAGCTAGGGCTACATAGTGAGACCTTGTGTCAAAATAAATAAATAAAAGTCAAAAACTAATTGAAACCTATATTACAAAGAGTATAAAAGTCCTTTCCTTCTCTTGGGGAACCTAGGTCATAGCTGATGCTGATTGTACCATGTTTTACCTGTGTGTATCTAATATATAACTTAAAAATCTCAAATCCAAATGAGAATGTTTGCGATGCAAATCAAAGGTCTCATATTGACAGCCACTTGCAAAAAATTTACCTTTTTTGGTGATTATGACCATCATCTTCATACTGATTAATGATTTACTGATCGACTTTAATTAGATCCAAATATTACCTCCACTGTGAAGAATAAGGACTCCTTGTCTTCCTTCTTTTCTTCATCTCCACACATTTCAAACCATCAAATATTAAGTTGTACATTTTTATTCATTGCTAATCTGTGTCCACAAATAAAGCATAATCTTCAAGTTTTTGAGTTACTCATTTCAGAATCATCTCACAATTTAACCATTCAATGTTATTTCACTTCTATTCTTTGAACTAAAAGTAGATCTGTTTGTGTCTAGATCAATCAAAAATAGATAATAAATAAATCTCAACAGTTGTAATAATTGCAATGTGGTTCTCTGAAGAATTAAGTAGAATGGAACACCACTGAACCACTGACAACATTGTACTCTTGGGAGAAGCACCTAATTGACAAACAGGTAAGGATAGTCGCACACGCAGTCATGTGTACATGTATATGTGTGTGTATTTATGTGGGTATGTGCACACAAGTGCTTGTGAAGTCCAGAGGTTCACAGTGTCTTCCTCAGTTGTTCTTATTTTGCTTGGGAGGGGGGCAGGGCGATAGGGTCTCCCACTGAAACTGGAGTTGATTGGCTTATTAGACTGGCTGGCCAATGAATTCCAGAGATCCACTTATATTCACTCAGCCCCAGCACACGGTGGGTTGCAGACACATGCTGCTGTGCCTGTCGTGTGAACTCAGGTCCCCAGGTTTACATGACAAGCACAATACCAACTGAGGCACTGTCCTGCTCCCTTCCCCCATGGCTTTTAGGTTGCGTGTTTGTCATTTGTTTTTGTTTGTTCGTTTTTATAGACTGCTGTACATGTACTTTACTATTAATTTATTTGGTTTCTTGGCCATATTTCTTACTATAAAGAAATCACTTTTCTTCTGAACAAACTCCTTGGATCCGTCTTGTTCCTTATTCAGATTTGTATCCCTGACCAACTACATAACTGTCATCTTGAAATTATTTTTCCTTTTCTTAAATCTTCTGGTACTTACCTCAAATTTTTATTTATATCTTGTTCTGAAAAAAATGATGTTTCAAACTGCTCTCTAATATTCTGAAAATCATAAATTAAAAATTTCCTCTCTTGGATAGTTGGCAGAGGACATCTCATTTGTAAGAAATATCCAGGAAACAATAACCTTAAAAGTGGTGTTTGGTAATCTCAAATAATATGCAATGCTACAAGTTTAGTATTAATATTTTAACACTAAAAATGGTGACATTTTACTTATTACTAATATGCATAATAGTAAAGTTTGCTCATTCAACAAATATTTATAAAGAACTCAGTATGTATTTGGAAGTATTCCATGCTCAGGTGACATAACAGCAGAGCTCTTTATGAAAGGTTTATACTAGTTGGCATGGCAGAGGTAAAAATCAAGAAACAATTAAATGTGTGATCAACCAACTGCTGATTGATGCTGGGAAAGTAGAATAAAGAACAAAGGGTGGAGATCTCCCAAGACCAGCTGAAGCGTAGGAAGTTAGGTAGAGCTGGGTGCTTCAGCAAGGCTGATCCTTGTTTGATTTAATTTAGTTGTCTGTGGCTTAATTGGCTTTTGTGGCCATGGGGGCGGAGTTATCCTCCCAGCTGGTATAAAAGGTAGGGTTGTGTGACTCTTGAGATCTGAGATCTCTCAAGACCAGCTGAAGCGCAGATACTGGGGAGGGGGCTAAAGAGCACACCTCCCCCCCAACTGGGATTACAAAGGCATCTGAAGGAGGCAAGCAAAGCAAGCCTTCAACACAGTGAAGAAGCATCTGGGAGTCACATTGGAATACAGGCAAGGAGAAGCCCATATGCCAGGAACACGTAGAAGAGACAACACTGGAAAGGGGCAGGATAATCCTGAACCAAGCTCTATCAACCCTATGGAACATTCCTACACTGGGATCCCCTGGGGATGGCCCAGGACACAGATATCAGAAACACAATTGGGAACATACTTAAAGAACTACAAGATTATAAAGAGCAAATCAAAGAATTAGGAAAAGAGAATGAAGAACTCAAGAAGGACCTGGAAACACTGAAAAGATCCCATGTTGAAAAAGATAAGGAAACCAACCAGCAAAGCAAAGAGCTACAGGAAGAGATTGAGAAGCTCCAAAAGGAAGTAGAAATACTAAAGAAATCAGAAGAGGAAATGAAAAAGGAAATCAGACACTCATCCAATTAAGAGGAAAGGAATGGAAAAAGCCTCAGGAGCTGAATGGAGGAAGCAGAACAAAGAATATCAGACCTGGAAGATAACACAGAACAACCAAAAACCTCAAGCAAAGATTATGAAAAATTTTTAAATACACAAAAGTGGAACAACCAGGAACTGTGGGACACTATGAAAAGATCAAACCTCTGCATCATAGGAATAGAGGAAGGAGAAGAATCCCAAGAGAATGGTATTGATCAGTCCTTCAACAGAATAATCGATGAAAACTTCCCCAAACTAAAAAAAGACAAACCAATACAAATACAAGAAGCACATAGAACTCTAAACAGACAAGATCAGAAAAGAAACTCTCCATGCCACATCATAGTTAAAATGCCAGACACCCAAACGAAGACAAAAACCTTAAAGCCACGAGAGAAAATTGACAAGTGACCTATAAGGGGAAACCTATCAGAATTACAACTGACTTCTCAATGCAAACTATGAAAGCAAGAAGAATGTGGAGCAAAGCATTCCAGTGTTAAAGGACAATAGATGCCAACACAGGTTACTATACCCAGCAAAAATGTCGATTATAGATGAAGGAAAGAGAAAAACCTTCCATGACATAAACAACATGAAAGAATACATGTCCGGAAAACCACCCCTTCAGACAATACTTGAAGCAATTCAAAGAACAGAAGAAAGGAGCAACCATCCCCGGGCACCTAGAAAGAGAAATCAATAAAAGCATAACTGCAAAACTAGAAACCTAAACCCAAACTGCAAATGGATAATAAGGCAAAAGGAAGCAACACAAACCTATCAGTCATTACTTTAAATATTAATGGACTAAATTCCCCAATCAAAAGGCATAGACTGGGAGATTGGATTAGGAAACAGAATCTATCAATATGCTATCTTACCTTCAAGGACAGGCACCACATTAAAGTGAAAGGATGGAAAAAAATATTCCAAGCAAATGATACCAAAAAGAAAGCAGGTGTTGCTATTTTAATATCAGATAAAATAGACTTCAAAGTAAAAGAAATCATAAGAGACAAAGAAAGCCATTACATTTTTATCAAAGGAACAATTCACCAAGAAGATTTCACAATTACAAATATATATGCACCAAAGTCTGGTGCACCAAAATTTATAAAGACAATTCTCCAGGACCACAAGTCACACACTAACCCCAGTACACTTATAGTACGGGACTTCAATACCCCACTGATTCCTTTGGACAGGTCAACAGGACAAAGAATAAACAGAGAGACATCAGAACTGAATGATATAAGACACCAAATGGACCTCATAGACCTCTACCAAATATTCCACCCTAATACCAGAGAATACACTTTCTACTCAGCACCCACGGAACATTCTCCAAAATAGACCACATACTGGGACACAGAAGAAACCTCCACAAATACAAAAAGATTGATATAATTTCATGCATTCTATCAGACCACAGTGCAATAAAGCTCAACATCAACACCAGGATAAGCCCTACTGCCTACAAGAACACATGGAGACTAAACAACACACTCTTAAATAATGAATGGGTCAAGGAAGAGATAAAGAAAGAAATAAAAGCATTCCTGGAAGTGAATGACAATGACAATACAACACAACAAAACCTATGGGATACCTTAAAAGCAGTCCTAAGAGGAAAGTTTATAGCCCTGGGTGCCTACATTAGAAAAACAGAAAGAGCACAAGTGAATGATCTAACACTACAGCTAAAAGCACTTGAGAGGCAACAACAGATGAACCCTAAACGCAACAGACAGGAAGAAATAACAAAAATCAGAGCAGAAATCAATGAAATAGAAACAAAGAAAACAATACAAAAAATCAATGAAGCCAAAAGTTGGTTCTTTGAAAGAATAAACAAGATAGACAGACCTCTAGCCCAGTTAACAAAAAGAAAGAAGGAACAACTCCAAATCAATACAATCTGTGATGAAAAGGGAAATATCACAACGGACAAGGAAAAGATCAAGAAAATTATATGGGAATATTACAAGAACCTATATTCTACCAAGTTTGAAAATCTAGAAGAAATGGATGAATATCTGAAATCTTGGGAATCACCAAAGCTTGGCCAAGAGGAGACCAGCAGCTTAAACAGACCCATAACATATGAAGAAATAGAGGATGTAGTAAGAAGCCTCCCAACTAAAAAAAGCCCAGGCCCAGACGGTTTCACAGCAGAATTCTATAAAACATTTCAAAAAGACCTACAACCATTATTTCTGAAACTGTTTAGAAGTATACAATCAGAGGGAACTCTCCCAAATTCCTTCTATGAAGCCAACATCACTCTATTACCAAAACCAGGCAAAGATACAACTAAAAAGGAGAATTATAGACCCATCTCCCTCATGAACACAGATGCCAAAATTCTAAACAGAATACTGGCAAATCGCATACAGACCCACATCAAGAAGATCATCCATCATGACCAAGTTGGATTCATACCAGAGATGCAGGGATGGTTCAACATACGAAAATCAATAAACATCATCAAACACATAAACGGAATCAAAGACAAAAACCACACCATCATCGCAATTGATGCTGAAAAAGCCTTTGACAAAATCCAGCATCCCTTCATGCTTAAAGTCCTAGAAGGAATTGGATTGGAGGGATCATTCCTCAATGTAATCAAAGCCATATACAGGAAACCCACAGCCAATATCATCCTAAATGGGGAAATGACAGAAACATTCCCTTTAAAGGTAGGAACTCGGCAAGGCTGCCCCCTATCACCACTCCTCTTCAATATAGTGCTTGAAACACTTGCTAGAGCAATAAGGCAAGAAAAGGATATTAAAGGAGTACTAATTGGAAAAGAGGAAGTCAAACTATCCCTATTTGCTGATGATATGATTGTTTACTTAAGGGATGCAAAAAACTCCACCAGAAAACTCCTAGAAACGATTAACAGCTTCAGCAAAGTGGCAGGATACAAAATTAACCTTAGAAAATCAATGGCCTTTCTTTACACCAAGAACAAGCAACTGGAGAAAGAATTCAAAGAGACCTTCCCACTCACAATAGCCTCAAAAACAATAAGATACCTAGGAACAAACCTAACCAAAGACACCAAAGACCTCTACAACAAAAATTTTAAACCCTTAAAGAAAGAAATTGAAGAAGACCTCAGAAGATGGAAAAACCTCCCATGCTCATGGATTGGGAAAATTAACATTGTAAAAATGTCCATTTTACCAAAACTCTTGTATAGATTTAATGCAATCCCAATCAAAATCCCCAAGAGTTTCTTCACAGGCTTGGAAACAAAAGTTCTTAAATTCATTTGGAAAAACAAAAGACCCCGAATAGCCAAATCAATCCTGAGTGAAAAGAGCTACACAGGAGGGATCTCTATACCAGATTTTAAACTATACTACAGGGCTATAGTCATAAAAACAGCCTGGTACTGGCACAAAAACAGACCTGTTGACCAATGGAACAAAACCGAAGATCCAAATCTGAGCACATACAATTTCAGCCATCTCATATTTGACAAGGGGGCCAAGAAACCACAATGGAGAAAAGACAGCATCTTCAGCAAGTGGTGTTGGCAAAACTGGATCACCACTTGTAGAAGAATGAAATTAAACCCCTACCTCTCACCCTGTACAAAAGTCAACTCCAGATGGATTAAAGACCTCAACGTGAAACCCCAAACTCTGAAGGTGATAGAAGAAAAAGTTGGCAGCAGACTACAAGACATAGGCGTAGGAAAAGACTTCCTAAATCAGACAGCAGCTGCACAAGAATTAAGGTCGACAATTGACAAATGGGACCTCATCAAACTCAAAAGCTTCTGTACATCAAAAGAAACAATCAAGGAAGTGAAGAGAAATCCCACAGAGTGGGAGGAAACCTTCACTGCAGATACATCTGACAAAGCATTGATTTCCAGAATATATAAACTACTCAAAAAACAAAGAAAAAAGAAAACAAATGACCCGCTCAATAGATGGAGCAAAGAACTGAACAGAGACTTCACAAGCGAGGAATTAGAGATGTCTGAGAAACACCTCAAGAACTGCTCAACATCACTAATCATTAAGGAAATGCAAATCAAAATCACTTTAAGATATCATCTTACTCCAATAAGACTGGCTAGGATCAAGAAAACAAATGATACCAAGTGCTGGAGAGGTTGTGGGGAAAGGGGAACACTCATCCACTGCTGGTGGGAATGTAAACTCATACAGCCACTATGGAAAGCAGTGTGGAGAACACTTGGAAGACTTGGCATGAACTTGCCACCTGACCCAGCCATACCTCTCCTGGGCATCTACCCACAAGACTCATCCCACCACAGAGATACATGCACGGCCTTGTTCATTTCAGCTCTCTTCACAATAGCAAGGAGCTGGAACCAACCCAAATGCCCCTCAACTGATGAGTGGATAGAGAAAATGTGGTACATCTACACAATGGAGTTCTATGCAGCAATAAAGAAAGATGACATCATGAGCTTTGCAGGAAAATGGATGGAGCTAGAAGATATCATGCTGAGTGAAGTAACACAGTCCCAGAAAAACAAACAACGAATGGTATCCCTCATCTGTGGATGCTAGTGCCAATTACCTAATTGTAAGTATTTCTTGTGCACGGCCCCTTTAGCTTTTGTCCAAGAAGTTGGGAGTGATGCATATTGGAAACAACAACAACAACAACCACAACAGAAAGGGCTGCAGCAAAGAACTGACTGAAACAGTGAACTTCTGCTCAACACAGTCAACTTCCACATGGAGAATTTTTAGAAAGACTGAGAAAGAGATGAAAAGCATGTTTGGCAGAATACATGAGCTCCGGTGGGGTGGGGGGATAGAGTGGGGGACACAGGTCTAGATTTGATAATCTTGTACAAAATATATATTAAAAAATATTTAAAAAAAATAAAAAGAACAAAGGGTGTGAATGGAATTTTAAATGGAGAGGGTGGAGGTCCCTCGATAGGTGACTGTTTGTTTTTGTTTTTGTTTTTGTTTTTGTTTGAAGACTATAATTTTTTCCTTTCTTTTTTTCTTTATTATCTTTTTTTAAACTAATCATGAAGTTACAGAGAAGCTGGAGATACAACACAACACAAGTAACTATCTCAGATTTCTTATTCTGCCATTTCTGAGGACTACAGTATATTCCTACAGAATATGAATACTCTGCCACATCACTCAGCACATGTCAGACTGAGCACTCTGCATCATCTTTTGTTTATTTGTTGTGATCTTTTTGAGACAGGATCTCCTTGTGGCCCCAGCTGGAACTCACTATGTAGACCAGGCTGGTCTTGAACTCACAAAGATCTGCCTGCCTCTGCCTCCCAAGTGCTGGAATTAAAGGTGTGCGCCACCACAGCTGGCTAAAGATGATTTTCTTTTTTTTCTTTTTTTTTATTTACAAAGCTTTTTTCTTGTTGTTGTACAGAAAGTAAAAATGTTGTTACAATCTCAGTGTAACTGGTGGCCACGGACGGTTGACTCACCAATCATAGCTATCCAGGCTACAGCAAGAGTCTTACAGGAAAACCTAACAATGTTTACACTTTTCTTGGTGGTGGAGTACCAAGAGGGACTAAATGGAAGGTGGAATGCCACAGGAACTATTCTTTGGCTCTTTGGGTGGGTGGGAGCAGCTCAATTTTAGCCTCCTAGAAGGAGGAGGGAGGAGGCAGGAGGGAGGAGGGAGAATCATAAGACACAAAAGTAAAACTTGCAAGGCTCAAGAAGTAAACAGAAATTATAAGGCTCAGAGCCCCTGAAGTTAAGTTATTGTAATTTTCTCCAGTTTACTGCCACTTGTTAAAAGTCTCTTTGTCTGGTCATACATCCAACTATCCAGGCTTTATCAAATTAAGCATAAAAATACACAGGCTTCCCTTTTCCTTGGGCCTGCATTCTGAAGATTCCCATGCCATGTCAAACTCATTAAATAAGAGAGTTTGCTTTCCTCATTTATCTGTCTTTTTTTTTACATTTCACACTTGTGCACCCTGTATTCTGACCACTCCCACTCCTCACCTTCCCACCACCCATGTCCACCCTCTCCCCTTCCCACAAATCTCTCACTCACTTTCATGTGTTTTCATTTCATGTTAGGCCCAGTTACAGTTTACATATCCCTGGTGTTGAGTGATGTTGAACATTTTTATTCATTTATTTATTGGCCATTTGTACTTCATTTTTAAGATGTGGCTGGTCATTTCATTAGCTCATTTACTGACTGGATTGCTTGAATTCTTAGTTTTTTATTTTATTTTTTGAGTAGCTCATATATCTTGGACGTTAATCTTGTGTCAGATGTATAGTTAGGAAAGATCATCTCTTATTCTGTATGCTGCCTCTCAGTTGATTAAACTTATCCACTGCTGTGAAAAGCTTTTTAACTTCATGCAATCCCATTTGTCAATTGTGGGTATTACATATTCATTTATTTTAATTGCTTCTTTGTCTTAACTGTCTGTTCTCTTATTTGTATAGACAATAGTTTCTCAAATACCTCCACAGATGACAGGAAAGGCATTATTAAATTATGTCTGCATCCTGAATTGCATGTTCCTTTCAAGATCAATTCATTAGTTCATATTAGCTGATCTAGGTTCCCTCTGTCAATATGCAGTTCTGTCCCCCACCAAATCACTCCAGTAATGAGGATGCACTCTGATTTCTCAGCACTCCGAAAGCTTTCTTTAAACTATGTAAACAGAGATCAGGGGGCATCTAGACCCACCTGGGCTTTACTTACAGAATCTCAAACCAATTTTTTATCATCAGTGCCAGAAAAGGTGGTGCACACCCTAACCCAGCACTCGGGAGGCAGAGGCAGGTGGATCTCTGTGATGATCTCTGTGTAGACCAGGCCAGCCTGGTCTACATAGAGAGTTCCACGACAGCTGGGGCTACAGGGAGACCCTGTCTCAAAAAGACCAAAAAAAAGAAGTATTAACTTACACAAGACTTTGAAGATACCCATGGGCCTCAGTGTCCAACCACCACTCCATCTTGCATCTAGACCTCCCTGCTCCAGCTCGGGAACATTCCAGAGGCAACTGCCAGGAGGTAGCATGGGTTATACCTGCAAGGAAGCCTCCACTGTACGTTGTGCTTCTGTTCTTTATTTCCTAACATAGAATATATTTCTCATCCTCCAGAAACTTGTCAAGCTTAATGGTTTGCCTATGTCTGTGCCTGATTTGAGAATATCTATAAACTTATTATTCTTGGAATTTCTAATTTAATTTTACTAGGATTTGTAAAGGGAGAATATTTATACTTATGTTCAACCTGCTGCCTTTGACCAGAAGCCTCACTTCCTCAACTTCCGAGTCGTCTCCAGCCCTGGTTTTGATATTCATTTGTCCCATTAGTCCTGGCTTCTTTTTAATTTTTTAATATATATTTTGTACAAGATTATCAAATCTAGACCCGTGTTTCCCACCCTATGCCCCCACCCCACCAGAGCTCATGGCATTACATATCTAGCTTGTACTCTCCAAAACTCATCTTAAAACTAAATTCCTCATGGCTCAGTAGTTAAGAGCACTGGTTGGTCTTGCAGAGGATGTGGATTGGAATCTCAGTACCCACATGGCAACTAACTACCATCTGTAACTCCAGTTCCAAGGGAATTTGATGCCCTCTTCTCACCTCCACAAGCATTGCACAACCTGGATACACTTACACACGTGCAGGCAATACACTCATACACATAAAATCAAAAAATAAATAAATAAAATATTTTTAAACTAATTTCCTCAGCATCACAGTATTGAAATGAGGCCTCTAAGAAATGTTTGGGGCTCATAAGATTGGGTTAATTCACTCAAGATTTGTTTAAGTCATGCAGAACTAGTCTGAGTACCGAAGAGTAGGTAATTCTAAAGTGATTTAAGCATCCTTGGATTGCCCCTTTGCTTCCTGTAATAACTATGTGGTCCCTGGTCCTTACACATCTCCTCACCATGTGATGCCCTCTCATATTATAATGCAGATAAAAGGCTCTCATTAGAAGCCAAGCAAATGGGGTCATTTGATTGTGACTTGAATCATGACCACAAACCAACCACTTTTCTTTATAAATTACTCTGCCTTTGGTATATTGCTATAGTAACACAAAATAGACTAAATTAGTAGATACAAATAAATATTCTATCTTACTAAAACAGAGAGCTTAAACAGATAGTAAGCTAGAATAAATTTGAACTTATAGTCTTATAGATAGATTCATTTTCACCATATTCAATTTTTTATAACATGAAATCATATTCATGAAGAGATGGACTCATTTCCCAGGGCCATAAGCTATGACTAGTACAAGTGCCTGCAATTTGTTTCATATTCCCTTCCTGTATGCTATATATCTTATACTGTATCAAATGCTTACAGACCTTTGCAAACCATTCTAAACCTAACCTTCCTCATATAAAAAAGTTAACTTCCTGAGAATAACTGAGTAAGTCAGATTCAGAGAAACCTCAACAGAAGTCAAAATAATCTATCTATGTAAGAAATCAAAGAAGGGAAAAAAAAGAAATCAAAGCAATAAAGCATTGAATAAGGTCCTGGGATGAGGGCAAACACACATGTGCCAGGTGCCAACACAGTCACAACAGAATAACACACAAGCTCTGTCTGAAGAGCCAAAGTAGGAACTCAGATGCCAAACACATTTTTAAACAACCAAACTCATGCAGAGAATTCCAAAGAATCCACCCAAAGCAAACAACCATGCTTGCTGGCTGGACAGGATTGTGTAAAGCCAGTGATATCCCACATAGTACTTGAATGCCAAAAAGTGAGAGGAGAGAGGTGAAGTTGGTAATTTTGAAAGCATGAACTCCTACTAATTTTAGGAAAGATCTCTAATGCCCAAAGAGTCTGAAAAATTAGGTAGTGTTCAGGACATTTGCTATTTTCTGAGACACAGGAACATGTGGAGATAACCCGTTAAAAGGTCACCACATTCTGACAGTGCACCAGACTCCAGAAGGAACAGCTTAGGTGTGGCATAACCAAGAGACACAGCCTCCACAGTAAACCACAACTTCTCCAGTGTCAGGGCTCCTCAAATGTGTCATACTCCAATGTCCCATGGAAGGAGTCACCCAGTGTAGAACCCATGTTCTGGATCTGGGAGAACCTTGAATACTCAGCGTAGTACTTCTCAAACTTGCCTACTGAAATAATTCTAAGAACAGCAAAGTAAGAACTCCACAGGCAGGCCCAAGAGTTATCATCTGAGTGCTTGGAATGTCCTTGAATTATGCCCCACCCCACACACTTTTTTCTTCTTTAAATTCATATGAAATTTTCATTCTATCCTATGTGTTTTGTTTTAATAAAAAATAGAATGTGGAGTAAATATTTTGCCTCAGAAGATTGTACCATATCTAAGTATCATGATTTACAAAATATCTACCAGTTTGAAGGCAAGGACTTGAGCCCATAAATTTAAAAAGTTTCACTGTGTGTTTTTATTGTAAGTAGTACTGAGTTATGTAAGGACATTTTCACACATGACACATTGTCCATTGAGGATATCCCAGTGTCCACAGTCTCCTTTTTCTCTTCCTTTCCTTGTTAGCACCATTTCTTCCCCTGACAACTTCCCTTCTGCTTTCACATAGACACACATGATTTTTTTTTAATATAAGACTTTGGGTGATGCTTTGTGTATTCCATACATCATTTTTCAGTTCAATTTAGACATATTCCCCTTTCCCTCCCCCCCACACCCCAGTTCATGCATTCTGTCATATATGTATGTCTGTATCTTTTAGTCTTTTTAAAGTTTTTCTCTGCAGAGGTTTATTGCTTTGGGAAGAATTTAACTGTATCAATCCATTCTTTGACCCAGTCCTTATGTTGTTGTGGTTCCCTCCCATTTGTATTGCTCCAAAATATGCCTATATAAATGTCATATATGTACCACAATTATGTCCTCTGGGAATAAACTGTATGTTAACTCTAAAATACATTTAGGAATTCACATTTTCCCTAAAAAAGACACACATGATTTTAACAAAGTTTTAATCATAAGCCTTGAAGAAAGCATGAATAAGAAGATATTATCATTGTAAAGAACTGAAATATGTATAATTCCTTTGAATTTAAAATATTGATAGTTAGAGAAATACATTAACATAAAAGTATCCCAATGATATTTAGCAGAACAAATAAGTTAATATTTTAAATCTAGTGTGCCCCAATTCCCTCCCAAAGGGTTTTCATTGTCCCGTGAGCTCCTATTTCTGAGGGCTGTTTTCAATGAAGGGATAACCATGCTATTCAATGAAGAAAGCTCTCTCTTATTCTGATGATCATAGTTACTAATTCATCACTACATTTAAATTATATTTATTCTGGGCTGCTAATCATAAAAGCTATTCATGTTGAATTTTAAATTAAATAAATAGTAAAAATGTAAATGAAATCCCATCTTACAGTGAGAAATTTATTAGATATTTTGTGGTTTTTCTTTCCAGATGGAGAAAGACCTGATATGCCCCATTCTGCTTTGAAATCTTTACAATGGGATGTTGAATATTCAATCAGGGCCTCCCAGAGTCAATGTCTTAGGCCACTGGACTATCTCTAACAGAGCACTTAGTAAACATGAGGACCAGGGACAATATGTCTCCTCACTGTCCTCATCATACAGGCTATCTCCCTAGCAGAGACACAGATATTTCTAGTTGTAGGAAAAGAGATTGACTGGAAAATAACATGATATGATTAAATTCAGAAAAACCTGTATCAAGAGTAGTAAAATAATGCAACAACCATACACATTAAAGGCAACAGAAAAGGAATAATTATAATGTCTCTTTTCACCTATAGTAGCTCTACATTTGCCAAACTGTATGGAAGGCTGGATTATGTCCTCTCCAGCTCAAGCCAGACCGTGACTTTAGTGAGGTCTTGGCATGTTTTTTCCTTTATAAAAATATATTAGAAA
The DNA here is from genome assembly GCA_009823505.1 of Rhizomys pruinosus. Lineage (NCBI taxonomy): Eukaryota > Metazoa > Chordata > Mammalia > Rodentia > Spalacidae > Rhizomys > Rhizomys pruinosus. The sequence goes on along the minus strand of VZQC01013003.1, from coordinate 3,190,730 downwards.
TTGTGTTTATGACATTGTCATAAAAGAAAATACAGTCTAAGCTAGATTCATTATTATGCATTTAACATTATAATACTCAGTTTTTTCTGATTTTTTTAAGATTTTTTTTATTTATGTGTATATTTACAGGTATAGATATGTATATGTAGGGAATTTTCCTCCTGGGGGGTGTACACACCCATGTAGCATCCTGCTCCACCTTCTGCCACTTTCTGTTCTCCAATTACTAGGCAAAGCAAGGACCGAATCCCCAATCTTAGTTAGACTAGAGAATTTATTAGGCTTGCCCACAAAGTGATGGAGGTAAGCACTCACTAGCCATGCAGCAGTTCTCCCTTCCCAACATTGCTGCCAGGAATCCCAGCAGGAATTCTGTACCCTCTGCCCCTGAGAGCCCCAGCCCCACATGACAGCCTTTTATATGCCCCAGCAGCATCTCAGAGTCCCAGAGTTCAGTGTGCATTCCCAGGGGAAAGCCAGCATTGCAGGAACCTCACTCTGGGCTCAGCTTAGCCTCTCCCTATAAGTATGACATCTTTGTAGGTCACGGCTTGCCCACTGATAAATCCTTTTCAAAGAAGATAACACTATCCCACAGCACAAACGTACAGATGCCTGTGGAGGTCAGAAAAAGGCATGGAACCTCTGGAACTGGAACTCCCAATAGTCATGAGCTGCCTGACCTATGTGCTGGGAACTGAAGGTCCCCTGGAAAAGCAGCAAGTGCTCTTAACAGATAAGCCAGCTATCCAGCCACATCTTCCTGACTTTCAAAGAAATTAAAATAAAAATGGTTTTCTGACCACCTAAAACTCTTGTGGCAGTAGGCAATATCCTTTTCAGCTTAAGAAATCAGGTCTCCATGTATCAGATGAGGTTATTAAAACTGCAGTCATCAGTATTTCCTTGTGCAAGAACGAAACCACCCCTCTTTAGCCAGGCACATGGCCATTCAGAGTAAAGTTCCCAGCACCTCACAGCTATTTGCAACTAAACACCAGAACCAGCCAAAGGATAAATGACAGGAACTTCATGTGGTTTACTCTTTTCCTGACTCTACAATTCAGAAGTGAGAGTACATTGTCTGGTCTGTGTAAATGAGAATAACACCCTAGCAATGCTGAAGGAAGAGAACTGAGTTCCCTGACATCTTCTGGAGGGGGAATGACTTACCAGATGATAATCACAATGAACCCAGATTTCATATCAACAAGAAATAATTTCCATTAATTATGTCCCAGCTTTTCAGAGTATTGGTCACAAGCATGTCAAGCCTCCACCCAAAGTAGCAATCATGCTTTACAAGGAAGAACCTGCATGTGACTCACTGGGTCCAACTTTGTGTGAATAAACATGGCAAACTTCAACCGTACTGGCTCTACCCCGGCTCCTTCCCACACTGCCTTCACCCTTCAGAGAAACACAGCACAGAGAACAGAGCACTTTTGAGAAAAAGAGGAACATGAACTTCATGAAGCAATGTGTCCTCAAAAGAGAATCTAAACAAAAACAAATGGAAAGAAAAAATGAAGCAGATTTAATGGGAATTTTTGCCAGCACCACATGACTTGACATTTTGAGTTATGACTACTTACAGGAAATATTAGTAACTTTCCAAGAAAGGCATGGTTCACACAAACGATGGGCTTTGCACACTTCACTTATTTGTTAGCTTTGATCCCTAAGTTCATTATTTCTTGGCTGTAATAAGATCTGATTTTCAGTGACATAATACATCATGCTGAAGTAAGAGTCCACAAAGCATATCTTACACAAGCATGTTACTGAGCAATGTTCCCCCAAACAGACGAGGTAGGTTGGTTCCTTCTGACCCGTCATTGCGCCTGCGCGCTTTCCTGCTGTTCCCAAGCCTGCACTGGGATAGGTGAGAAGCCCTGCCCACACAGGTCCTGGTGACTTTGAAAGCACTAAAATGCTCTAGTCCTCACATATCACTTTGAAAGATTAAAATACACACCCACCTACACACACACACACACACACACACACACACACACACACACACACACGCATGCACGCATGCACACCTGAATCTCACATACTTCCAAAGATACCAAGGAAAAAATAAAGTTTTCTGCTCTCCTATAAAAGCCATCTTTTACTTAAAATTGAGATTTTTTTTGCATTTTGGAATTTTTCCATTTATTATAGTAAACAAAATATAAGAGCACAAGTATTACCTGATATCTCTCTCTCTCTCTCTCTCTCTCTCTCTCTCTCTCTCTCTCTCTCTCTCTCTGTTCTGTCATCTTAAATGTCTTTGAAATTCAAATTGTCCCTCACAAATACCTATATCCACACTGCACACAGATTTATTAGTATGAAATATGTAGCTTTTATATACACATACTGTCACCCAACAATACATTTTTAAAAAACCTAAATTTTTCTTATTTTGGACATAGGAATGAATAAAAGATTTACCAAGACAGGTGTGGTGGCCCACACATTTAGTCCCAGAACTCTGGAAGCAGAGGCAGGTGCAACTCTATGAGACCCAAGCCAGCCTGGTCTACATAGTGAGTTCTATGCCACCTTGGGCTAGAGGGACACCTTGTCTCAAAAAGAACAAAAAATAAATAATCATACTATTACACATTTTATTAGTTCAGTTTTCTCTCTGACAATTTCAGACATGTAACGTAACACATTCTCATTGTTCTTCCTCCCGCTCTTAACGTCCTCTCTCTTCTATTACCCCTGTTATGCCCCACAAATCTCTTTCTTACATTTATGTCTTTTTGCTCTGTTTTGTGATTCACCGAGTTGAAACAGGGCTGTCTGTGAGACGAAGGGTTTGGATCTACTGGAGCCTGGTGGAATAACCTGTAGGGACACAACTGGAAACAATGGCTCCCTCTCTCTCAGAACATGTCAGTAGCCAAAAGCTCACCAGAAAAGAGTGGGACCCCATCCATGACTGATGTTGACAGGGCCACCCTTGTGCAGACCCAGTGCCACTAACTGCAGCTGCTGTGCCTAGAAGGTGGCACTTTGCCCTTCTCTATGTCTTCCATCTCATACATTCTTTCCCCAGACCTCATCCACAAAGAAAGCTTCTAACTGAAATCCTATTTGTAGCAAACCATCTGGTAACCAGAGCCACCATTCCTCTATCCGTCACATTCAGTTGTACATCAGAGGCTTCTACCAACTGCAGTGCGCTAGGTATCTTGAGGACACAGACATGCTAGTTTCAAAACATGGCAGGGACACAGCACTGGATTTTTACATGGACTTATTTTCAGAGTTGTCTTTTATTCTATAGTTTTCTGGGGTCCTGTAAATTGATCAAACGTAATATCTACTTTCAATTGAATTTACCCTCAAGAAATGTCCAAAAGATTTTTAAAATTATTCCAAATACCCTAGTTAGTTGAAGAATGCTAGTAATTCAAACTCAAAGTACCACCCTCACACACAAAAAAAGTTAAGCTAAATTAATGTGCATAGAGAAATCAAGCTGGAATTTTACTGGAATCTTCCTCCCTGCTAGTTGTTGGCTTTCGGTACCAGAAGGTATGACGCAGGTTGCTGGGGAAAAGTCGTCATCAACAGTCTTACTCAGCTACAACCTCTAAGAGCTACAATACCCGCCAACCAAAATGAGCCCACTACTGAAATAGTGGCACAACTGTAATGGGGATAACCAGCTGCACTCAGCTCAGACTTGTGGGATACTCCACAGGGGGAATGCATAGCTGGTATTGTAAACCTGGCCCAAAATCCATGGCTGGAGCTGTCATATCCCTGATTGTTGGGTGTGGAGGGGGGGGGTACTACTGTTGTTTAGTTAAATTGGCATAGTGCCAAACTGCCTTTTAAATATCTATGTTCATACATGTAGACAAATGTTACTTAGAGAAACTTCTCTTTGCAGTGAATGTCAGTGAATATAGAGACTCATGGCTGCCCAAAGTGCTGAAAATAAATAGCTGCTGAGCACGAAACAGGATTTTTATATGGCCCAGGTTAAGGCTAAGGGAACATCACAGAAGAAGAAATGGAAATCATGTAAGAGCCAGAAGACAAGGAGAATGGCTGTGAAATGCTGACATAGCCATTGCCAACATGATCTCACAGCAGATGAATTATAGACATGTATGGAAACTTCAAAGAACATGTTGCATCAATAAAAATAACATTTAAGTGATTACTGTGCATATTGGAATGTGCATGTGAAATAATCCCTTTATCATTTGTTGCAAAGACTGTTTTCTAAAATAGATGTCCTAAATGCCACTTTGAAAATAAGTTCACAATACACCAGGCATGGTGGCTCACACCTTTCATCCCAGCACTTGGGAGGCAGAGGCAGGTGGATCTCTGTGAGTTCAAGGCAAGCTGGGGCTATCAAGTTCCAGGCCAGCTGGGGCTACAGGAAGACCCTGTCTCAAAAGAAAGAAAGAAAAGAAAGAAAAGAAAAAAAAGAAAGAAAAGAAAGAAAGAAAGGAAGGAAGGAAGGAAGGAAGGAAGGAAGGAAGGAAGGAAGGAAGGAAAGGAGAAAGAAAGTTAGTTCACAATAAATACAAAAAAGAAAAAGTTAATGTGTTAGAGAGTACAGATTTTTTTCATCCACACTCTATATTTTTTTAAAAGATTATCTATTCAAGGGGGATAGAGAGATGGCTCAGTGGGTAAGAGCACCAGCTGCTCTTGCAGAAGACCCAAGTTGGATGCTCAGCACACACAGGGTGGCTAACAACTATCCATAACTCTAGTTCCAAGGGATCTGATGCCCTCTTCTGGCCTCCTCGGGCATTGCACAGCATGAGTACATTTATGTACATGCCAGCAATACACTCAAACATACAAAATAAAAATAACAGGGCTGGAGAGATGGCCTAGCGGTTAAGAGCGCCAACCGCTCTTGCAGAGGACCCGGGTTCGATCCCCAGCACTCACATAGCGGCCGAGAACCGTCTGAAACTCCAATTCCAGGAGAACTCCAGTTCCAGGGGAATCCGACACCCTCTTCTGACCTCCGCGGCATTGCACAAACACGGGTGCACAAACCTGCATGCAGACAGTACATTCATACACAGAAATAAATAAAATTAATTAAATAAATTAAAAAAATAAAAATAAATAAAATATTTTAAAAAGATTATTTATTTGTTAAATTTTTTAAATTTTATTTATTTTTGCATGTGTATGAGTGTACTGTCTGCATGTAGGTTTGTGAACCCGTGTCGTGCAATGCCGCGGAGGTCAGAAGAGGGTCTTGGATTCCCCTGGAACTGGAGTTCTCCTGGAACTGGAGTTACAGACTGTTCTTAGCCGCCATGTGGGTGCTGGGGATCGAACCCAGGTCCTCTGCAAGAGCAGTCGGTGCTCTTAACTGCTAGGCTATCTCTCAATAAAAAGATCCCAATCCAAAAGTTTCCAATTAAGAATGCTAGTTGAAGCATGGGCTTCACTGTTTTTAATAACTAAAGCTAACATTCCATCTGGGAGGTGCAAACAATGTCCAGCCCCCTCCTCCCGTGGTCCCTATGACAAACAAAGGTCTGATTTCACCAAACTGCAGCCTGGGAAGCCAGTGAGTTATCGGGATTGCTTACAGAGCAGTGAAGGACTGTGTGTGCTCCCCGCCTAAGGTGCCACTCAAAAGTCTCCACCCAGGCAAGGATCATGACTTCACAGCCATGGAAAATGCTGAAAGACCCTCCTCTTGGCCTCCTCAGCTTACATGTCCTTACCCTCTCCTCCTCATGTAACTAGGGCTGTCTGGTTGGATGGGAGGTGTGACTGACTTTCCCTGCCCCTCCTTTCCTGCTGAGAGTAACCCTCAGCAAACTCAGCTGTGATGATCCTGGCAAGCAGGTGAAGCCAAGCCTGGTGAGATGGTCTGCCTGTTGGAGGACAGTGCTATGAAATAAAATGGACAGCTGCAATTTTTATTCATAGATTTCATGATTATAGATACTAACCCAGGATTATAAATAATATGGCAGTTTTCATGTAAGCATGCACAATACAGTATAAGCATTTTCAAAGTGATGTCTAGAATCCTGCTAAGCTCAAGAGGGCCACTTCTAACAGTCCACTAAATTTAATATTAAATATTTAGAAGCTGCTTCTGTGGTTCCTTGCTTCTTAAACTGGGTCATGTGATCTCATTTGAAGGCCACACCAGTGAATGTGGGGATCTTGAAGAGAGTAAAGGGTTTCTAAACAGGCGATGGCCAAAAATTAATTTAAAATAAAATGTACAAAGCTGTAAGGTGTTCCTGAACATGTTCGCCTGTGTTGCACTGTGCAACCTCACAGCAGCCATCGTTCTGGACACTCAGACATACTCAGAACTCTACATACCCTCCTGCCTCATACACCAATGAGGCAGGAAATGCCTCTGCTCAGATTTCAAACACTGTATGTTTTTACTGCATATACTCTTTCTGTTCTTATAAGAATATAGTTTAACTAAGGAAAAACAAAGACTTCCAACATTTTCTACCATTACTTCTCAGCATGTGCCAGATTAAACTATCTTAAGATTATACTGTTAGAATGTTTGATTGTAAGAACTATAGTGTGAGTTGCTGACTTGAGTGATACAAAAAATGGTTAAATGAATTTGGGCTTCAGATTAGAACACAATTTCCAATCATTTCAGAAATTACCCTAAATATATTTCTGCCATTTCATGCCATATATTTATATGAAGAAGCATTTTTAATATTTATGGCTATAAAATCAAACTACTAAACAATTCTAGAAAGCATTCATGTTCTATGTCCTGTGCTATCAGATAGCCAAAATTTAGTTCTTTATGTAAAAATAAACAGGCACATCCATTTCATTAGTGGGCAAATAAACTTTCATCTTTAATAAATAGTAAAGAATCATTTTACAGTAAATTTCTTTATGATTTATCATCAGTAAATATTTGAGTTAAATACCTCTTTTATGTACCTATATATTCAGGATCACATAAAAATTTCTCAGGCAAAAAGAGGTCACAGGTGGGAAAGGTTTAACTAATAGTAAAAGCCACAAACCATCAGAGAAACACCTTTTCCTCCTAGCAAAAATGTCTTATGTATTACTGCTGACCTCAGCCTTGGTCAGAGAAGCTTCTTTTTGCAGCAGGCAATTGCTAATGCAGAGTCTCAGGACTGGTCAAAGTGCTGAAATCAAATGACTGTTGAATGCTCAGAACTTAATGGGACATCTATATCATACCGTTTAAGGCTGGGGAATATTACAGAAGAGGAGGCAGAAAGATTATAAGAGCTGAAGGATGGGGAGAGGTGCTTTGAAACACTGATTTCTGTATATGACATTGCTGTTCAAATTTGTATCTCTATTGCTGTGATACAGCACTCTGACCTAAACCAACTTGGGGAAGAAAAGGATTTGTTTTGCTTACACATCCAGATTACAGTTCATCCTCAAGGGAAGCCAGGGCAGGAATTCAGGGCAGGAACCTGGAGGCAAGAACCAAAGTATCAACCATGGAAGAATGCTGTTTGGTAGCTTGCTCCTCTGGCCTGTGCTCAGCCAGACTTCTTATATAATCCAGGACCACCTGCCCAGGGTGGCACCACCCACAGCAGCCCTGGGTCCTCCCACAGCAATCAATAAAACATCTCACAGACATGTCCACGGGCCAGTCTGGTAGAGGCCAGTTTGATAGAGGAAATTCCCCAATTGAGGTTTCCTTCTCCCAGGTACATTATGTTGACAACTGAAGCTATCAGCACAATGGTCATAGTAATCATGAAACCACAGCACTTGTAGTTACCTACGTAAGACCTGACAAGATGGGCCCTTCCACACTCCAGCATGGATAGGGGAGGGGTTCGTGGGGCCTCACCAATCCCAGGGGAGCATTCAGCAGTTATGGTTGTCAGGGGAGGGAAAGTAATTTTCTTCAGTGGGATAGCCATTGCTTCACTAAATAACCACCTTCCCATGCTCAAACAAGCAATCAGTGGGTCACACACACAAAAAGACATGAAAGTAAGAGGGACTAACTAAAGAAGATGGGAGTTAAGAGGAGTGGGAGGAGGCTAGGAGAGGCTGACAGGGTGAATATGATCACAATATGCTGTATACATCTGCAAAAACCCAAGGTCTCCAGGAAGGCAGCCCTCACCTGGTCCTTTGCAAGTTGGCATTCTGCAGGACACAGGTGAAATCTGCTCACCCAGCCAGGTGCATGCTGGTCTTGTGCTGTCAAAAATATCAAAATGCATTTTAATTTTTTTTAAGTCTTACATAATTTTCTTTTTTTATTAATTTTATTTATTTATGTATGTGTATGAATGCACTGTCCGCATGCAGGTTGGTGCACCCGTGTCATGTAATGTTGCAGAGGTCAGAAGAGGGTGTCGGATTCCCCTGGAACTGGAGTTCTCCTGGAATTGGAGTTTCAGACGGTTCTCGGCCGTCATGTGGGTGCTGGGGATCGAACCCGGGTCCTCTGCAAGAGCGGTCAGCGCTCTTAACCACTAGGCCATCTCTCCAGCCCAAGTCTGCTATAATTTATAGAAATTAATATATTGACAAATTACAAAGAATTTATCCACATTCAGATTTGGAAGATGCAGAGAATACACTGCTGAAGAGCTGACAGCACAAGACAGATATCAGAATGTGAGGTCATCACTTCTCAGCCTTTTGGCTAAGATCAAGTGTAGTATCTGTTCTTATCAGAATGTGAGGTCTGGAAGACTTGGTCTAAGCAATGTGAACCTAGAGATGCCCTTTGTACCTCGTCTTATGCTAGCTATGCTCATGGTTTACACACACACACACACACACACACACACACACACACACAGCAAAAGAGACAGAGAGAATTTAAACAAAGGATTTCCAATATGTTTTGAGATCCTGTTCAAAATGTTAAAATACAGCAATTTTGTTGACAAGAATTTAATAACATAAGAGAAGTGCACCAAATTTCATCAAGAGTACACATCCAGAATACTATTGAAAATATGAGTACCTTGATTTCAAAAGCACCTGCCAAAATGTACTTCCTGTACTAGAAGCCACACACCTTCAGAAGCATCTTTTTCTACTATAAGAGATGTTCCTTCAATCTGCCAGAAGATTTAGGAGGCATTAAAAAACACCAGTCACCAGTATTTAGGAGCCCACCAGGAAAGATTTTCTCCCACCTCAAAGTGTTAAACCTTGATTTTCAAATGTTAATGAGAAAGAATTTGACAATAACTACAGAAACCTAAACCTGTAACTGTCAGTGCCCAAATGCTCCGGGAGTTCTGAGGCCTCGCCTTGGTTTATTGGAAGTCATTAAAATGGTGCAGTCTCCACAGCTGATATTAATAAGGCACACCATCCTCGAGGCCAGCAGCCACTCTGTGTAATTCGCAGCAGCCCCCAATTATCTGTGGGAGATCTGTAGCCTGACTCTCAGCATGCGGAGGGGGTTCCACACCGGCAGGCGCTTAATGAACAGACCGGCTTATAAACACCGACTAATCTCTCCCACATGAGCACCTGAGGAGGATCACAAGTGACAGCTGTTTAAATTTTCAGGGAAATTAATGACCCCTAAAGAAGCAGCTCTTATCAGGCTTGGAGTGGGTTTGATAGAGGAGAGTTACCACGGGCAAAATATTTATAATCTTTCATAAGTGCCTCATTCTGTGGCTTCATCTCAGGAACTTTTATTGACGTGATTTCTCCTATTAATGCCTGTGCTGGCAGAGAGCAGAGAGACCCGGTTCAGTCTGTTCCGGATACTGGACCCCTAGGGTCGCTAATGAGCTGTTCCCTAGCCTCGGAGCACAAGCCACTTAAAACGATCAGTACTGGAGCCGGTATCCTGACTCTTAGTGAAAATCCCCACAGACACATACATTGTTCTGGTCCACAGAGCATTTGTAATGAATCAGCTCAACCCCAGGTCTGCACTGGCCTGGTGGAGGGATGAAGAATAGCCTGGCCACACGGCTGGCTGTCCAGGGAATAGGGCGGGAACAGCTAATTAAGTGCGGATTGGCCAATGAGCCAGCAGTGACTTTTAAAGCACAGATCTAGAAAAACAGCACAGGGCATAGCTTACCACCCTCTTCCCACCGTGCCCCTCCCCTGCTCTCCTGGTTTGGAGCTGTCATGCACCTTTCAAGCAGGTCACACACCTGTTCTCAGCCCTCATTGCATCCCAGATTCCCCAGGATCACTTAATCCTTAGAAGTCTCATGGGGGGGGGGCGCTAGATCTAGTGTCACACAAAAACAACTGTCATCCAAGGAGACAGAGATAGAGGTAGATGAGAGGCAGATATGTTGGTCAGTAACTAACATTAAAGTAACCCTAGCTAACCTAACATGGAGGAGGGGCGGGCACTATAAGTAGCTAAATGGAAACACTATCACGCCATTTGAAGTGTTGATTTCAGCAGACAGAAGTGTCACATCAGTGTTTTGGCTTCTTTTATGGTTCAGTTTGGTCTTTTGAGCCACAGTCTCATGTAGCCCAGTCTGGCCTCAAACTTACTGGGTAGCAGAGGTTGACCTTGAGCTTTTAATCTTCCTGACCCCAACCCCTCCCCCCAAATTCTGAGATTACAGATTTGTGGAACCATAGCATGCTTCACCTAATATCACTTGCTTTTTTAAAATGTTATAAATATTAGCAGGGCATGGTGGCACACGCCTTTAATCCCAGCACTCGGGAGGTAGAGGTGGGTGGATCTCTGTGAGTTCAAGGCCAGCCTGGTCTACAGAGCGAGCTCCAGGACAGCTGGCACTAAAAGGGAGACCCTGACTCAAAAATAACAAAAAAAGGAAAAAACTAAATGTTATAAATATTCATTTATTTGTGTGCATGTATGTGTGTGTGTGTGCATGTCATTAAGTACATGTGGAGGTCAAAGGACAACTCGCAGTGTCTATTTTCTCCTTCCACTATGTGGATTTCAGGAATTAAATACAGACAGTCAGTCTTGGTGGCAAGCAGCTTTACCTGTTGAACTTGCCAGCCCATGACCACTATTTAAATGCAATTTTCACATATGGTTCAATCAGCCAATGTTCTGTGAGAAGATATAAGCATGCTTAAATCTAGGCTCTGTTCCAGAGAAGAAGCATCCAGGTTGTGTAAGAAGCTCATCTGCCTCTCTGGCTGATTTCAGTGGAAGGTGGCCATGTTTAGCTGAGAGTTAAACTGGCCTCTGACCGCCAGAATCCTGGAATAGGATAGTGGCGGCCGTGCCACTCGGACAGGAGGCCCCTTCTCCAGAGCTCCCCAACATTCTCCAAGGCCGAAGGCACATTTTCCTTTCTCCTTGAAGCAAACCCTAAGTGCTGACGAGTCTGTGCTACAGTCTTGGTTTAACAAAGGACTTTCATCCATCTTTTGTGGGGTTTTGCTAGATATAATAGCACTTACTAAGAATAAATGCCTAAAAGTAACTACATAAATATTTTGTAATCAGGCCCATTACATTTTATAATGAGGAATACAGTAGTAAGAAAGAAGAAAGAAACAAGGAAACAAAAACAGAGAAGAAAAATGATACTAGGAACAGGTATATATCTATTTCCTTCTACACATGAGTGGAGATATATATAAATATATATATATATATATATATATATATTTTTTTTTTTTTTTTTTTTTTTTTTTTTTTTTTTTTTTTCTTTCTCCTTTCTTCCTTTTCTTTTATGTATTTGAGTTTTTGAGACATTAGTCCTCATCGTTACCAGGTGCCTCTAACTTGTCTCTTAGCTGAAGCTGAGGATGACCTTGGAATTCTGATCCTCGCCTTCTACCTCCAGCATGCTGAGATTGCAGGTATAAACCATCACTCTGTAGAGATCTATTTTATAATACTTTAGTCTCTTCTGCTATTGAAACTGAAAGAGTATTTGATTACTATAATATTTGCATTCCTATGATAGGCAACGAAATACATGTTATAGATATTTACTTATAGGATTTATTAAACTTTATCTTTATGTTATTAAGGAAAACAAAAGAAGCAATTTTCTTTAATATTTGCTTTTTTCTTTTTATTACTATTATTTTTTAATATATATTTTTTACAAGATTACCAAATCCAGACCCGTGTCCCCCACCCTATGCCCCACCCCACCCGCGCTCATGTATTACTGCCAAAATGCATTTTCTTATTTGTTCAGAGTCTTTGTCTCAAAATTCTCCCGTGTGGCAAGTTGATGTTTTTGGAGCAGTCAGTTCTTTGGTGTAGTCCTTTCTGTTGTTGTTGTCTTTAATATGCTTGTTGTTGTTGTTTTAATATGGATCACTCCCCAACTGCTTGGACAAAAGCTCAAGGGGGCCGTGCACACAATACTTACAACTAGGTAATTGGCACTAGATCCACAGTGAGGGATAACATTCGTCATTCGTTTTTCTGGGACTGTGTTACTTCACTCAGCAATGATGTCTTCTAGCTCCAGCCTTTTCCTGCAAAGCTCATGATGTCTTCTTTCTTTAAAAAAACGAAAACTCCATTGTGTAGATGTGACCCCATTGTTCTCTTCCACTCATCAGTTTGCGGGGCATTGGTTGGTTCCAGACTCCTTGCTATTGTGAAGAGAGCGAAATAAGAATGCATCGCATGTATTCTCTGCGGTGGTATGTTGAGTCTTGAGGGTACATCCTAGAAGTGGCGTCTGGTGGCAAGTCTTCCAAGTCTTCCAAGGGTTCTCCAACATGCTTTCCTAGTGGCTGTATAGTTTACAATTCCCACCACAGTTGGATGAGTGTTCCCCTTCTCCCACAAACCTCTCCAGCACTTCGGTATCATTTGTTTCTGATCCTAGGCCAGTCTATTGGGAGTAAGATGATATCTTAAATGTGGTTTTAACTTCACAATTTCCTTAATGATTAGTGATGTGAACACTTCAAGTGTTTATCCATTTGATATTACTTTTTTATTTTTTAACATAAGTAATAATTATGAGTACCAAGCACCCTTCATGTAAAATTCAATTTGGAAGCATTGTTCCCAACCCACACAGCCCCATGGGTTCCACCATCCAGCTGGGGTTGGGGGTGTTAAATCAAGTGATCAGATGAAGTTGTGCAGACTATATGCTGCGTAGTTTCACCATTCCCCCCAATTCACGGCCCTTAATATCTACAATGCCCCCTCTTCCAGCTTGTTTCCCTAGGCTTAGAAAAGGGAGGGGCCATGGGTGAACAGAGACAGAAAAACAGTCTACTTTACTCTGGAGCTGGCCTCTGGACTCTGGTCAATTCTGGGCTGTTTCCCTTTCATGGGTTGGACGTTGTGTCCAGAAATAACCTCTTCAATCCTACTAAACGAAGCACAAGCAATTAGATATATAGGTATTTAAACATATAATTGTTATTTAGGTTACTTTGGTTAGACCACAGATGTTTGGGGTATGTTAATCCATGAATGAATGTTTTTTTCTGTAATATATGACAGGGTCTTTAACTGTGGTTTAAAACATCTCTTAACCACTAGAGGATTAAGCTTGTGGGCATCAGCATGGGTTATTCCTCCTACAGGAGAGAGTAATAGGCCAATTAGATTTTGGCATATAAGCATATGGCTGCACTGCGCACAGTAAATCTTCAGGCAGTGGAGGTGAGCTGGTGCTGACGGCAGAATCTTGCTTGACTCAAGGAGACCTATTTTTTTTTGACTTTATTGGTTTAGTGGCCTTTGTGACACTCTCTCGTATTCCAGAGACCAACTGTACACTTGCAGTGGTCATCAATGACATCTTTCCATGCTTACATCAGATCTTCAAACAGCAGGGGCCTTAGCTTCTTTCTTGCAGGTATGCCCAGTTTACAGGCAAGAAGCCTTACTTTTGGGGGGGGGGGCTTGAATTCCTTGGCCAACATCTCCTTGGTAGAATATCCATTGCTGATATCAGACCTTCCTGTATTAATACTATTTTGCTTAAGTGCATAGCTTAAGGTGACTTTTAGTACTATTATTTGGATTCTGAATAGAGAATAATCTTTTCACAGTTCCTATGTCTAAGTCAATTAAAGAAGGCATTTTTACTAGTTTATAAGAATATTACCTCTATAGTCAGTTGGGCTCCAATTTACAGTTAGAGAACGGAACCATCATCATCATCTATTTCTCCTTTGTTCTATGGGGGGGGGTACAGAAAGTCTCTCGTATTAAAAACCTGTGACCCCTAGAGGTAAGTTCATTAGGACTCATTATAAATAGTTGTGTACCAAAAGGATCACTGAGGGTTTTGATGTCTGTAGCCGTCTGAGGCTTTTCTTCCTTTCAATGTTTCAGTGGGCCAACCTCTTCTGCTGGCACTTCCTGGTAGATCCTACACAATGCAAAGCTCGTATTTTTCTTTCTTCAGCCGTTAAGTTGGTGACATTTTGACCTGTTGGAAATACAAAATTTTTTCCCCGTAGTTAGTTTTAAGATTTAAATGAAAAAACAAAGAAAATCTAGTGTTTCCTCAGCCATCTCTAATTCTCAACTTGTGATAGTCTCTGTTCAGCTTTTTTGCTCATCTATTGAGTGGGCCATTTGTTTTCTTTCTCTTTGTTTTTTGAGTAGTTTTATATATTCTGGAAATCAATAGGGGGGGTGAGATGTTTTGGAGATTTTTCGTGTGGTGCAGGTTTCGCTCCCACTCTGTGGGATTTCTTCACTTCCTGATTTGTTCTTTTGATGTACAGAAGCTTTTGAGTATAATGAGGTCCAATTTATTAATTTGACCTTATTTTGCACAGCATGCTGCTATTTTAGGCAAAGTCTTTTCTATCCTAGTCTTGTAGTTCTGTCTGCCAACTTTTTCTTCTATCTCCTTCAGAGTTTTGGGGTTTCACACCTGAGGTCTTTAATCCATCTGGAGTTGACTTTTGTAGAGGCAAGGTGAAGTTTAATTTCATTCTTCTTCAGTGGTAATCCAGTTTTTGCCAACACCACTTGCTGAAGATGGCTGTCTTTTCTCCATGTGTCTTCTTGGCTCCCTTTCAAATATGAGATAGCTGAATTGTATGTGCTCAGGTTGGATCTTCAGCTTTTGTTCCATTGGTCAACAGGTCTGTTCTGTGCCAGTACCAGGCTGTTTTTTTTTTATGGCACTATAGCCGTAATAGTTTGAAGTCTGGTATAGAGATCCCCGCCCCGGTGTCACTTTTCACTCAGGGTTGTTTGTGCTAATTCGGGGTCTTTTGTTTTTCCAAATGAATTTAAGAACTTTGTTCTCAAGCTGATGAAGAAACTCTTGGGGATTTTTTAATTGGGATTGCATTAACTATACAAGAGTTTGTAGTTGAATGGACGTTTTTACACATCCTTGTTAACTTTTCCCAATCCCCTCCCCCCCCCCACCCCCTTCGCCCCCTCATAGTAGGGATGGTTGTTCATTTGTCCCATCCTTCCTGATGTCTTTCTTCAATTTTCTTTCTTTAAGGGTTTAAAATTTTGTGCTAGAAAGATCTTTGCTGTCTTTGATTAGGTTCTGTTCCTACTATTTTATTGTTTTTGAGGCTATTGTGAGTGGGAAGGTCTCCTTGAATTCTTTCTCCAGTTGCTTGTTGTTGGTGTAAAGAAAGGCCACTGATTTTTTTAGGTTAATTTTGTATCCTGCTCTTTGCTGAAGCTATTAGTCGTTTCTATGAGTTTTCTGGTGGAGTTTTTAGCATCCCTTAAGTAAACAATCATATCATCAGCAAATAGGGATAGCTTGACTTCCTCCTTTCCAATTAGTTCTCCTTTCATTTCCTTTTCTTGCCTTGTTGCCCTAGCAAGTGTTTCAAGCACTTTATTGAAGAGGAGTGGTGACAGGGGGCAGCCTTGCTGAGTTCTTACCTTTAAAGGGAATGTTTCTGTTGTTTCCCCATTTAGGATGATATTGGCTGTGGGTTTCTTGCATATGGCTTTGATTACATTGAGGAATGATCCCTCTAATCCAATTCCCTCTAGGACTTTAAGCATGAAGGGATAATGGATTTTGTCAAAGGCTTTTTGAGTGTCAATTGAGATGATGGCGTGATTTTCTTTAATATTTATACAGTACTTATTGTTAACATGTAGCAGGACTATCTGGCTTAAATGTTAATGTTTACAATATGTTCATTGAATAAAAGTCGTACCTTTAAATTTTTGTATTAGTCTTACCACAAGTCATGTAGCTCTTTGCCTAAATTTTAATATTTTAGAAAAGTGTATTCTGCTAATTGCCACACTAAATCATAAATAAATTTGTAATTTTGACTGATTATTTGAAGTACTGATTTAAAGCCAGTGAAAAAGTGATGAAAACAAATCCAAACTTCTCACCCTCCTTCCTCTCATCCTGTGGTGGAAAATAATTTACTGAGTATAGTCTGAGTATGAACAGCTAGTACCTGTTCACAAGTCTTAACCAGATGATGGGAAAAGCAGTTATTAATCAAGTGATTACACTAAGTTGTAACTCTTCAAGCTGGGAGTCCTCGGGTGTAAATGGCATGGCAAAAGTGTATGAGATAATTGAGCAAGCCAGAAAGGATGGCAAGGGCTTCATGAGAAAATGGAGGTCAGGTCACAGCATAATGTTAATTTGGGAAAAGTGGAAAGAAAGAGTCTTTCTTAAAAAGAATCTGTGTGCAAAACCTGTGGTCAAAAGATACACGGGGCCTACAGAGGACAAAACCTCTACCTGAAATGGTGGGACAGAGGAAAGTGAGGTTAGAAAATGGGAGTCGGGTTCCACAAACCAGCGAGCTGATTGGTTTCAATTTGAAGAACAGCAGACAGTTATTGACTATTTTGAGAGCGAGAGCTTTGTATATTTAAAATAAGACACGGGCTGAAGAATGGAAGGTAGAGGACAAAGTGTATAGGATGGGTGGTGGGCACCTTGGTTCACAGCTGAGGCTATTCTTACTGTCCAAGCAATTGGGAATGTCGGCTTGTGAAGAGACTGTGGAAATAGCAATAGTAAAGATGGAGAAAAACTGTGCATTATTTGAAAATACATGTCAGTTCACCTATTCTACTGAGAGAGAGAGAGAGAGAGAGAGAGAGAGAGAGAGAGAGATTTCAAGATATGACTGAGCTTGCAAACTTTCTTATAAAGTCAAAGCACTAAGCTGGAGTGTTGTACAACTGGAACAAAGAAACAAAAAGTAACACTTAACCACACTGCAAGACTGAATATTCTATTAAGAAGCCCCATGGCCCTCATGATGCTAAGAACAAGAAATCTTTTTAATGTATATATTATACTTTAGATATGGCCCTCAGTAGATCCATTACACAATGCTCAGAGATGGGGCTTTTAGAAAGTGATTGGATTAGAAAGCCTCTGACCTAATCATTGTATTAATCCATTGATGAATAACAATCTGATGGCATTATCATGGGTAGTAGAAACTGGGAAGTGAGACTATTATTTTCTCTTTCTCCTCTCCTCCCTTCCCCCCACCCCTCTGCCTCCCTCCCCTCTCCCCTCTGTCTATTTTCCCTGGCATCCATAAGGCAAGCAGCTCAGCTCCTGTGGTGGTTTGAATGAGTGTCCCCCATAGGCTTTAAGTATTCAGACATTTTGTCTCCAGTTGGTGGCACTGTTCTTGGAGGTCTTAGAAGGTGTGGCCATGCTAGAGGAAGTACGTTATTGGGGGCAGGCTTAGTGAGTTTAAAAAGCCTTGTGGTCTCCAGTTGCTCTCTCTCTCTCTGCTTCCTGTGCTCATTCTGCTTCCTGACCCTCAGCTTGTTGCTCCAGCCCCGGCCACCATGCTTCCCACCACAACAGACTCTGATTCCCTGGAACTGTCAATCATAAGCTCAGATAAACTCTTCCTTTTATAAGTTCCTTTGGTCATGGTGTTTTATCACAGCAACAGAAAAGTGACTAATACAGCTCCCTTCTGAAGTAACCTGTCACCATGATGTTCTCCTCTGCCATTTCAGTCTCATCTCAGAGCAAGCTCACTATGGACTGATATCTTCAAAACTCTGGGCCAAAATAAATATCCCCTACTGTATTCTCGAGTGTTTTCCATATCTAGGAAATCTAACATGACACAAAGTCATCTATTTAGTATACTGAATAATCTCTCTTTTATTTTTTTTATTTATTCTTGTATGTGTATGAATGTACTGTCTGCATGTAGGTTTGTGCACCCATGTCGTGAAATGTCGTGGAGGTCAGAAGAGGGTGTCGGATTCGCCTGGAACTGGAGTTATAGGCAGTTCTCAGCCACCATGTGGGTCCTGGGATTGAAACAGGGTCCTCTGCAACAGCAGTCAGTGCTCTTAACCGCTAGGCCATCTCTCCAACCCATGGATAATCTCTTTTTAACACTACACAAATGCAATATCATTTACTTAAAATATTCTACCTGGGGCTGGAGAGATGGCCTAGCGGTTAAGAGTGCTGACCGCTCTTGCAGAGGACCCGGGTTCGATCCCCAGCACCCACATGGTGGCTGAGAACCATCTGTAATTCCAATTCCAGGAGAACTCCAGTTCTAGGGGAATCCGACACCCTCTTCTGATGTCCGAGGTATTGTACAACATGGGTGCACAAACCTACATGCAGACAGTACATTCATACACATAAATAAATAAAATAAAATAAAATAAAATAATTTAAAATATTCTACAGCTCCTGACTATTCTTGGTATATATTTTTGTGTTTATACTGAATTTTTATTAATTTATTTATTTTTATTATTTCTTAATTTAAAGATTATAGTCTTTAAGAATTTAATACATGAGCACTGTATTTACATCACCTCCACCCTGCCTCCTTCTCCCTCCAGCTTCCCTCCAGTCCCCCCAATCCCTCTTCCCTCTCTACTTCATGACCTCTTTCTCAATTACTAGTGTTTTATTAATATATATATGAATATATATATATACATATATATATATATATGAGTCCAATTAGAGGTGCTTATGTGTATATGTGTTCAGGCTTTGGATTGGATAACCCAATGGGGAGCTGGCCCCTTGTGAAACTGATTCTTGCTCCCTCAACATCCATTGATTGCAGGTGGTTCTTCATCTATGGGGGGGTGAAATTTTCCCCATCCACATTCTCGTGTCACCTAGTGTTGTCAGTATGCAGATCATGTTTAGGCAACCTTAAAAACTGAAATCTTCCCATGTCCAAAAGGTAAGACATTGTATGGAAAATGCAGAGAGCAAAAAACAGCATAGAGTCTTGGCAATAAACATGAAGAATCCCAGGAGGGTACACAGATGTCTGAGATTGAGTCACGGATGTAGAAGCTTTATTATTTTATTTTTATAATTAAAAGTCAAAATTGTTTAATCATAATTCATCCAAAGACTACAAATATTTGTTCTATCTCAGGTTATCCAACCTAATAAAAAATTGATATAGTCTAAGAAGGTGAGCAATATTTTAGATTAATAATGCAATAAAATCTAAAATGAAATGAATACTGAATATAAAGTTAAGAAATGAGCTGGGTATGGTGGCACACCCCTTTAATCCCAGCACACAGGAGGTAGAAGCAGGTGGATCTCTACTAATTCAAGGGAGCCTGGTCTACATAGTGAGTTCTGGGACAGCTGGGTCTACAGGAAGACCCTGTCTCAAAAAGACAAAAAAAAAGTCATAAATGACCTAGAAAATCTCGTTTTGTTAATTATAAGTAATACCAAAGACATTCAGCCAACGAATGGCTGAACCACAGCTCTCGTCACTCTGAAGTCTACATTAACTTCTTTTCTTTAACCAAGTTTGTGCCATGAGACACAAAATGGGTCGTGATAATTCATATAAATCATCAACATATGCAAGGTAGTTTAAGAGAAAGGATTCCATTCCTTGTGTTACACATATTTTAGGGTATCGTGAGGAGTACTGTCACCAACTGAACAGCCGAGAAAGAAAAGATACAGCTTTGCATTGAGTAGGATGTACCAGAAAGTGCCAACTGAAATGTTGACCCGTCTGAACATTGAAAGGAAGAAAAGCCTCAGATTGCCATAAACATCGAACCCCTCTGTGGATCCTACATGTAACAACTATTTATAATGAGTCCTAATGAAACTTACCTTCTAGGTGCCGCAAAGGTTTTGATATGAGAGACTTTCTTGCCTCCCCCCCATAGAACAAGGAGAAATATGATGATGATGAGGTTGCTCTCCAACTGTAAACTGGAGACAACTATTATAGAGGTAATCTCTTATAAAACCAGTAAAACTGCCTTCTTTAATTGACTAATAGACATAAGAACTGTGAAAAGGATTATTCTCTGTTCAGAACCAAATATAATACTAAAGCCCTTAAGATATGCACTTAAGCAAAATATATCAATACAGGAGCTCTGACATCAGCAATGGATTATTCTACCAGGGAGATGTTGACCAGGGGATCCAAGGCCCCACAAAAGGTAAAGGCTCCTTGCCTCTAAACTGGGATACCTGCAAGAAGAGAGGCGATAAGGCCCTGCTGTCGAAGACCTGACATTAACATGGGAAAGATGTATTGAGACCACACATGCAAGTGTACAGATGGCCTCTGGAACACCAGAGAGTGTTACCAAAGGCCACTCAAACAATAAAGCAAATACGGGTCTCCCTGAGTCAAGCAAGACACCACCGTCAGCACCAGCTACACCTCACCTGCCTGGAAATACTGTGCAGCAGAGGCAGCCATATCCCTGTATATCCCAAATCTAATTGGCTATTGGCTCTCTCCTTGGAGGAATATCCCATGGCTGATGCCACAAGCTTACATCCTCTACAGGTTAGGAGATGTTATAAGCCACAGTAAGACCCTGTCATATATTAACAGGAAAAAATGTAATTCATGGATTAACATATCATCCAAACATATGTGTCTATACCAAAGTAACCTACCATAACTATTAGTGCTGTTTAAATACCTATATATCTAATTGCTTGTGCTTCATTAGTAGGATTGAAAGGTTATTCCTGGACAAACTGTCAGCCCAAGAAAGGAAACACCCAGAATTGACCAGAGTCCAAGACAACAGCTCCAGAGAGAGTGGACTGTTTTGCTTCTCATCCACCTGTGCCCCTTTTCTAAGCCTAGGGAACAATCTGTGGAAGAGGGGGCGTGGTAGAATGTAAGGGCTGCGATTGGGGTGAATGATGAAACTACAGCAATGTAGTCTGGACACTCATTTGATCAACTTGATTGAACATATAACCCCTCACCCCCCGCTGGAAGGTGGGGCTGTGGGGGTTTGGGCACAACAGCCTGCAAATTGGTTTTACATGAAGGATGCTTGTACTCATGGATTATCACTTATAGCTAAAAAGTGAAAAAAAAAACTGAAAGATGCAGGACAGTTATGGCGGAATGCATGATCTGGGATGGGGTGGGGGTGGGGGGGAAGGGAAAGAGAAATATGCCTGAACTGAATTGGAACATGATGTGTGAAATGCACAAAGCATCAATAAAAAAAATGTTAAAAAAAAGAGAGAGAGAGAATACTCTAGGTCTTCAAGGTGCAATCCTCATAAAACCTGTCAGTGAACACACCACACTTTCCAAAGACCTGCAGCTTGTCCTCCTGATGAGCAGTGATGAGCAGTGTCTAGAGATGCAGAAAGTGATCATTTGAAAATCTGTTTCCTTACCGCTCCAAGATTTGTACCTCAACAATTTCAACTATATAACTCATGCAAAATTATCCATTATTGATTGTTAATACATTATTCTATTCTATGGCAAGCACGTTGTCTCCATTTCTTCTGAAAAGACCTAAATCATGTTGTGAACTATCTGTATTAGTTTCTATTGCCAGTCTTTTACCTATGGGCCTATAGGCATCTAATAGCTGTCAATTGTTCAACCTGCTATGTGCATTGGCCTTGGAACCAAACAATAGTAGATAGAACCAAACATTTGTTTTATATACCCTGGAAAATGATCTGTGGTAGCCCTTATTTTCAGTTTTGAGTGACTGATAAATATAACATTATACCTGATAGATAGGTGACAAATAGATAGATAGATAGATAGATAGATAGATAGATAGATAGCAAAAAAGTGCTAAAAATAGCCATTAGAATTTGACTGGGGAAGCCCCTTAAAGCAACATAAAACATCGAGTGCTCATGTCCCCTTAGGAGAAGCTTCCAGGAACAAATAGCAACAAGTGGAGATAACATCATTAAATCAGGTGTTTGTAGCAACCAGCAGAAACTATCTGGGAAAACGGAGGCAGTCAGCTGGTTCTCTCCATGGCTGACCTTCCCATGGCTGACCTTTCCACTTCTCTTTCCCACTGCATGCACTTTTATACCATAGAATAAACAATCATAACCTCTTTTGGAAATAGTTTATCTTCTAGCTATTCCCGAGGATGCAGAGGATGCATGCAATGTTTTTATTCTTGCCTCTTTGGCTCTTCTTCTCACAGAGTTGGAGGGGCCAGTTCATATCTAAACAAGGGGGCTTGGAAGATGCTTTGAGGCAAACATGCTTAGATCTGAAATGGGGGGGGTGGGTGTCCTACCCATTTCCAGAGCGAACTTCTCAGTCAGCTCAAGCAGCATATGACAAATTACCAATAAAATGTACTTACGGTATCTATTATATAATAGATGAGTATGAGAAATTTGGTCCCTTAAATCTCAGTTGCATCATTTAAATACAAATGACTTTCAACCCCTAATGCTTTTATGAGAGCTTAATAAAACACATCATGTACATGGTTCTCAATGTGTGGTCACATTCTTGCCATTGCCTCTTTGTTCTTTCATTTTCATTCTCTGTCCTTTTGTTAAACTATGACCTTATTTTGAAAGTAATATTACTATCCTGTCTTCATTTGCATTACTATTACACATGCTTTAGTCTTCATAGAAACTGTTTCATTTTCATTAAGAATCAAGTTTCTCATGTAATCTGACTCATTTTATTAGTGTTCAAAATAAGTCTATACCTCTGAGAAATCTTGTGTATTATCATTAATAATTTGTTCCCTTATTGGGATTCTTGCCTGAGAGTAGAATTTGGGGAGAAAAACAATAGCCTTCTAGAAAGTAGTATGAAAAAAGGCAGAAAAAGGAAGGTATACAAATACCCAATTTGAAAATCCCACCAGGTGATTCGGAAATCTCCCCCCAAGTATGGGCTGCTTCCTCCAGGTACCTTCCTCCTTAAGATTCCTGGATACACTATTCAAAAGTGCTCTGGTTTGTGTTTTACACTTAATAATGCATTTCCTTCTTTGCAGCCAAATCCTTGTTAATCAATGATCCCTTGTTTCAACTAAAATTAGTCTAAGCTGCTTTTCTTATTCTATTTTCAGTCTTAAAATGGCCTGTCCTCATTAACTTTTTTAAGCCAGGCAGATTTATTTTGCTATTTACTTAATAAATGTCTTTTCTTATAATTTAATGTTCACTTTACGCATTTTTATCTGCAAACTTTTCACATTCAGTCAACTTGTTGTGACAATAACTATAATTTTTCTAGCTTATATTTTAGCCATTTGGTTTCACTTGCTGATATAATGCACTTGCTGGCAAATAAAGACAAATAAATACTACAGCTCCTCATTATTTCTGATTATTATTCACAAATTGAGTTTACATACTACGACCTCAGTTTGGCTGTGAGATAGAGCAGCCTCAGTGAGCTGCCTCACCACTTTCCTGTTCTAAGTAAATGTGTTCTAGATATTAAATAGGCCCCTTTCAATTATAAGTTATCAGCTCAAAGTAGCTGTATAAAAAGGTAATTCTGGGATTATGCTCACAGTACCTGGGTATCTTTAGGTATTGAGAAAAAAGAGCTAAGGGGAATCACGATACAGACCTTCCTTGACTAAAGCTAGGAATCCTATCCTCCTCTCTCCATCTACCCATTTCAGGTTTCTTGGAAAGGCTGTGTTTATTCCCACCACAATCAGGATCTTCAGGTTTTATTTCTCTGTCAGACACAATGCATTTGCATTTCTACCTCCTGAGAAGTTTCTGGTTGGCCTGTGAGAGTCTCTTAACCTTGCTTTGAAAAAATTATTTTAGATTAGGCAAAGTAGCAACACAACTGGTCTTGTGTTCAAATCCGTGAAAATAAGGCATGGAGCCACAAAATGAAGCTCTACATGGCTCACTCACCAGGAAATAAAGAGTTAAACCCCCCAAAGGAAGGAAGAGTTTCCCCCAACAGAAAATGAGATAATGTCTAGGATAGCTAGTACACAAAAAATGTTAAACTTAGCATTAGATTAAGTGACACAAGGCCTTAGGTTTTTCCAATCAACAAGAAAAGGAGACTTCACTAGAAGACAGTCCTTCAATTTATAGTCTACTTTCCTCCAGGAAACAATTTCACCTTGTTAGATTCAAGAGTAGATATTATGCAAATCAAAACAATTTAATTCAAGGATCCATTAAATTAGGGTAAATTTTCCTTAAAGAAATGGCTAGTAATCAGACAGTCTCTGACAAGGTAGCCACAGGCCTAGTCACCAATAGTAGTGGACTCTGAGGGAAGCCAGTGCTCTGGCATAGAGACCCGAAAGAGGATGGAGAATCCAAGTATGATGGGCCCTGCACAAGCAACACTCAATAAATATCCCACAGCAGACTGAAGCAAGCATCTCCACCAACACTGTGAGAAAAACAAGAAATGCTTTCATATTACCTGACCAGGAGCAGCCAAGCTTCGTGTGATACTTTCCACATTGCAGTGTTGAAATAATCAGAGAATGGCCCTCTGCCACTAACCAAATCGGAGCAACCTAACCATTGTTACTCAAAGTGTAGTCCCCAAGCTGGCCACTTCGACATCACCTAGGAGCCTGAGAGAAACTCAGAAACTCAGTCCCCAACACAATCTATCAGACCAGAATGAGTAGGTCAACAAATCCCCAAGAGATGTGCCAAAGATCCCCATGCTACTGAATTAGAACTGCAGTGACTTAGAATAAACCTATTAAAGTAACAAAAACTCAGTAGTAGTTTGGACTATTATGTCAAGGCATCTGAGCTAAATGGAAATCATATGACACAGCTTTGGCCAAGCTGAGAAGGAACAATCAAATGAATGGCAGTTTTTAGATTAGGCTGTAAATTATTTTTTAAGATTTTATTTTTATTTTTAATTATGTATATATGGGTCTGCCTATGTGTGGGTTTGTGCATGTGAGTGCACTGGCCAAGGAAGCCAGAGGAGGGTGTCAGATGCCCTGGAACTGGAGTCGCAGGTGGTTGTAAGCTCCCCAACATGGGTCTAGGAACTGAACTTGTATTGTCTGAGCACTCTTACCCATTGAGTCATCCCTCCAGCCCCTATCCTGTCAATTTTAAAAGGCAGAACTCTAACAAACAAATCCTTAAAAAATAGCTGGGCCAGTACTGCTAAGACAACATTCATGTAGAGAAACATCAACAAACTGGCAATGTATCTCTGGTGACTGAGTTCTTTGAGTAGGACTCTAATTTCATGTAAGTGTATTGGGCCCATTTTTCTGCTGCAAAACCAAGATAGCTGGGACTGAGCCATTGACAAAATGGACTTTCTGATTCATGGTTCTAGGAGCTGGGAACTCCACCAGCACAGAGTCAGCATCTTCTAAGTTTCTGGTAGAGCCTTCGTGCTTCTTCAGCTCAACTCATAGCAGAAAGCAGGCAGGCAAGCAGCCACTTGCAAAAGAGAGAACCAAAGGGGAAGCTTTACTTTAGAACCAACTCAGCCCCTGAAGTGAGAATTTATTTACAGGAGGGGAATTCATTTATAAAAGAGGAGGGCTCATCCCTTCATGAGGGCAGAGGCGCCAGAACTCAAACACCCTTAAAGGCATCATCTCTCAACTCTTACAGTAGAACTCTAACAGAACTTTTGGTGGGAATGAACACACTCAAACCAAACCACTCTCTTAGCTTTAAAAATAGGTTTGAAGAAATGATTAGCACATGGCACTTATAAAATATCTTTTAAGCTAGGGTAGTAGCACAAGCCTGTAATCTCAGTACTTGGGAGGCTGAGGCAAAAGGACCATGATCCAATGATGCTCAGGGTTACAAGGCAAGACTCTTTCTGAGAAAGGGGGAGGGGCATCTCTATGACTATCATACTTGTCCTCCTAAGGCTCAGGGAACATCACAGAAGAGGGTGGAAATATGGTATGAGCCAGAGGTAAGGGAGAGTGAAGCAGTGTCCTCTGGACATGACGTGACTGTTACACTTGGGAACTCACAGCAGCTGGGTGTGCCTGCACAAGATCAAGCCAGGAAACATTCCAGCAAGGATGGGTTAGGGGCACATGAGCCTCCACCCCTATCTGAGGAGCTATTGAGAGCTGATGGGCGTAGGGGAGAGTCAGTTTTCTTTAGCAGTGTGTATAAGCCCTGGTAGGTTGACCATTCTCCAGTGAATGGCCCACATCCATGTGTACATGGGCAGCACTAATTAGACTCCGTGGGTTATTTAAAAAACAAAAAGAGGAAATGAAGTTAGGAGGGAAAGTGAGGGAGGGATCTGTGAGTCTGAGCTGGAGGTGAAGAGGGAGGGTATAAGAAGAGATAAAAAGACACTATATATATACATGTAGGCTCAAAGAATAAAGATTTTATACAATAAAAAGGGAAATGTTTATGCAAAAGGAGCAAATAAATAAAAACACTCTAAATTTTTTACTTTCTTGGATATGAAGTAAATATGAATAAATGAGTGAATTTTCCTCCTACACCTCCTTTCTACAAATGCCACTGTGCATCTGTTCACATTTAAACTGATATCCCAATATACTTAAACTCTGTCATTGACTACAATAATAAAAGGCTTCTCAACATTCATTTAAAAATAAAAAAGGGGGATGGAGAGATGGCTCAGTAGTTAAGAGCACTGGCTGTTCTTTCAGAAGACCTGGATTCAAATACCAGCACCCACAAGGTGGCTGACAACCATCTGTAACTCTAAGTCCAAGGGATCCAAGGCTCTCCTCTGCCCTTGGAGGGCATTAACATGACACAGGTGCACTTAGACATATGCAGGCATAATGCTCACGCACATAAAATAAAAATAAAGAAATTTTAAATATATTAAAAACAAAAAAGGCATGATGATAGATAGATAGATAGATAGATAGATAGATAGATAGATAGATAGATTGATAGATAGATACCAGGCTTTTCTAGATGGAGATGCTTTTGATTTTTAAAAAGAACTATATAAGTTTAAGAGAAAACAAAAAAAAAAAGAATCCTAGATATAGATATTTTATAAGAAACATGAGTGAATCCATTTAGCATAGGGATTCTGTCAAAAAGTCAATGGGTTCAAGTAACTGGCCCTGTCCAACTCACTAACTGATCCCTGGCTTAACAAGTGTTAATATTGCTGTAGGCAAAGCTTGGATTGTGATTTTCTGCATTTGTTAGTACACAGTGCCCCACAATGTTGGCATAAATTTCTAAAAGACACAAAGAACTATATAACTTACTTCCATCAACACTCAAGAAAATGAAATTGGCCACCTCAAGACAAGTTTGGGCTCCTGCCAGCCTGTCATATTCCACTACATTTGGCCTACAGAATCAAGATCTAATACAGGGAACATGCATGTTGGTGGAAATGATCATTTTGAGGTTTCCTCCTTGTTACTGGCCAAGGGATGGACCAGAATGAAGTAGACTTATATATCAGGAGGATCCCTTATGGGGGGAGAACTCAAAAGAACTCATTACACAGACTGTCTCATGTTTATCTTTCTTCTGTGGTTGTATAAGAGAAGCGTAGTCTTCACTAGAGGATCCTCTTATCAAATTGGCAAGCAGACGACTCACAGATGGGGCCTTTACCACTTATCTCACACCCTCCATGGTAACAGCTGTGGTGCTGCAGCCAGCACCTGCTCCGGTTCTGGGCACGTTTCAGAGGAAGCCTGAGGACGGTAAATGAGAACTAACTGGCTAGGAAAAAATGAAGTTGCCTGTGACATCTACAATGGGAAGATTACATACCATGGAAGCTCTCTCTTTAAATCATGATTGCTCCCTTCAGCACACTTTTTTTAAATTTATTTATTTATATATTTTTTTATCAAATCTAGACCCGTGTCCCCCACTCTATCCCCCCACCCCACCAGAGCTCATGCATTCTGTCAAACATGCTTTTCATCTCTTTCTCAGTCTTTCTCAAAATTCTCCATGTGGAAGTTAACTGTTTTGAGCAGAAGTTCACTGTTTCAGTCAGTTCTTTGATGCAGTCCTTTCTGTTGTTGTTGTTGTTGTTGTTGTTGTTTCCAATATGCATCACTCCCAAATGCTTTGGACAAAAGCTCAAGGGGCCATGCACAAGAAATACTTACAACTAGGTAACTGGCACTAGCATCCACAGATGAGGGATACCATTCATTGTTTGTTTTTCTGGGACCGTGTTACTTCACTCAGCATGATGTCCTCTAGCTCCAGCCATTTTCCTGTAAAGCTCATGATGTCATCTTTCTTTACTAATGCATAGAACTCCATTGTGTAGATGTACCACATTTTCTCTATCCACTCATCAGTTGAGGGGCATTCGGGTTGGTTCCAGCTCCTTGCTATTGTGAAGAGAGCTGAAATAAGCATGGCCATGCATGCATCTCTGCAGTGGGGTGAGTCTTGTGGGTACATGCCTAGGAGTGGTATGGCTGGGTCAGGTGGCAAGTTCATTCCAAGTCTTCCAAGGGTTCTCCACACTGCTTTCCATAGTGGCTGTACGAGTTTACATTCCCACCAGCAGTGGATGAGTGTACCCCTTTCCCCACAACCTCTCCACACTTGGTATCATTTGTTTTCTTGATCCTAGCCAGTCTTATTGGAGTAAGATGATATCTCAAAGTGGTTTTGATTTGCATTTCCTTAATGATTAGTGATGTTGAACACTTCTTAAGGTGTTTCTCAGACATCTCTAATTTCTCACTTGTGAAGTCTCTGTTCAGCTCTTTGCTCCATCTATTGAGTGGGTCATTTGTTTTCTTTCTTCTTTGTTTTTTGAGTAGTTTATATATTCTGGAAATCAATGTTTTGTCAGATGTTTCTGCAGTGAAGGTTTCCTCCCACTCTGTGGGATTTCTCTTCACTTCCTCGATTGTTTCTTTTGATGTACAGAAGCTTTTGAGTTTAATGAGTTCCCATTTGTCAGTTGTCGACCTTAATTCTTGCACAGCTGCTATCTGATTTAGGAAGTCTTTTCCTATGGCTATGTCTTGTAGTCTGCTGCCAACTTTTTCTTCTGTCCCCTTCAGAGTTTGGGGTTTCATGTTGAGGTCTTTGATCTACCTGGAGTTGACTTTTGTACAGGGCAAGAGGTAGGGGTTTAATTTCATTCTTCTACAAGTAGTGGTCCAGTTTTGCCAACACCACTTACTGAAGATGCTGTCTTTTCTCCATTGTGTCTTCTTGGCTCCCTTGTCAAATATGAGATGGATGAAATTGTATGTGCTCAGGTTTGGATCTTCAGTTTTGTTCCATTGGTCAACAGGTCTGTTTTTGTGCCAGTACCAGGCTGTTTTTATGATTACAGCCCTGTAGTATAGTTTGAAGTCTGGTATAGAGATCCCCCCACCCCCACCGCGTGTAGCTCTTTTCACTCAGGTTGTTTTGGCTATTCGGGATCTTTTGTTTTTCCAAATGAATTTAAGGACTTTTTTTTTCCAAGCCTGTGAAGAAACTCTTGGGGATTTTAATTGGGATTGCATTAAATCCATACAAGAGTTTGGGTAGAATGGACATTTTTACAATGTTAATTTTCCCAATCCATGAGCATGGGAGGTTTTTCCATCTTCTGAGGTCTTCTTCAATTTCTTTCTTTAAGGGTTTAAAATTATTGTTGTAGAGATCTTTGGTGTCTTTGGTTAGGTTTGTTCCTAGGTATTTTATTGTTTTTGAGGCTATTGTGAGTGGGAAGGTCTCTTTGAATTCTTTCTCCAGTTGCTTGTTGTTGGTGTAAAGAAAGGCCATTGATTTTTTTTTTACGTTAATTTTGTATCCTGCCACTTCGGCTTCAGCGCACTTTATAAAGAAAAATGTTTAAAGTGGTAGCAGAGAGTTCTTGAGAATAGAGAAAAGCTTCATATGAATGATGGTTTCTTCATTACTTAGCTGTTCAATATCAACTAGCATTACAACTTTAAAGCTCTCTCTAGAAAATCTGAAACATTGATATTCTAAATAATTATTATCCCACTACTCACAGATAACTACATTATGTAGAATAGCTTCTTAAACTTCAAATATATGCTTAGACTTTTTAATGGATTATGAGATACATAATATGTTGTAACATTTTTCAATATTTAATATTTTATATACACAAGATAATTTTAATAGCTGCCTGGCATGCTGTGAAGCTGAGTAAATTTTATTCAATTAATCACATGTAAATGGACATTTAGATCATGTCCTTGCTTTATTATCAGAAACAATGTTGCCATGAATGTGCTTGTATATGCGGCCTTCCACCCTGTATTCCAGGGGTGCAATTGCTGAAATGACAGAAATATAGATCTCAAAGCTTTTGGGGGATACACAAAAGTTGGTTTTGAGGTAATTTTTTTTTTTTTACTTTTTGGTCTTTTTGAGGCAGGGTCTCCCTGTAGCCCCAGCTGTCCTGGAACTCACTCTGTAGACCAGGCTGGCCTTGAACTCACAGAGATTCGCCTGCCTCTGCCTCCCAAGTGCTAGGACTAAAGGCGGGTGCCACCATGCCCAGCTTGAGGTAAAATTTTTACTTATCACAGTATGAATTGTTTTTCATCACCTGAGAATGGGATTGCAGTCAATCCATGCTTCAGGTTTGAATGAGTAACAAAACATACTCCTGCTTTTAGGAGACTCAGATGGAAGGCACCCGTCCTCCCCAACCCTATTGTGATAGTTAATATTGTCAACTTAGGCTCTAGAATCACCTAGGAGGATTAATGCTTGGGCATATCTGTGAGGTAGATTTTAGACTGATTAATTAAGGTAGAAAGACTCACCCTAAACACGCGTGGCATGATTCCATGGGCTAAGGTCCTGTACTGAATAATGAGGACAAAGGGAGCTGAGAAACAGTGTTGATTGCTCCCTGATTCCTGTGGATGCAGCAGGACCCACTCTTGCCACCGTGTCTTTCCCACCACGACAGCCTATACCCTCAAACTGTGAGCCCAAGTAAAATTTTCATTACTTAATTTGCTTTTTTCTGGTATTTTGTCATAGCAACAAGAAAAATAACTGATATATTTCTGATCACCATTTTTTAATCTTTCTGCTATTCTTCAATAGGTTAGAGAAGTACAAATCTCATTTCCAAGATGGTTTGAAGAGAACGTCTATATGGTACAGGGCAGGTAACTTTCAAGGGTCAATGACACATTGAAAATGTGGAGCTCTTCTTTTGAAAATCACTAAAAAGATCAAAATAGTACCATCAAAGCATGATACCAAGCCAGGAGCCCTGCTGAGCTCAGGGCGCCATGCAGCAAACAAGTGTCCAGTACAGAAAGTCAGGCTGCTGGAATGCTCACCCAGGAGGTATCTGCCAGGATTGCTTAATCATATCTAGGGTCAGTTGTTCACTTCATTTCTCAAAAATTCATATTCTTGCTGAAGAACAGGCAGTTCTTTATGTAAGTGCTGATATAACCATTTGATACATGCTGTTAACTACATCCTACCACATTTGCATTACTCTTCATAAACGGAGAAAAACATCTATTTCTACAAAAGAATGTCATCATCTGACAAGGAAGAGTTTTAATTCACAGTAAACACACTTAACCAAATGATGATTAATAAAATTGAAATACAGACCATACTGACTCCTGCTATTTTTCTAAATCCTGCTATTATATACACATAATAGTATACTATGTCTAATAGTTTGTCTTTTAAATCAACAAACATGATGAACTTTAGTTTTTAAAGTTTTTTAATTTAAAAAATGTGTGGTCTGTATGTAGACATTGAATTAAAGAAACCAATATAAAATTAAAGAAAACAGGACAGTGTGCTGACATTTGGAAACTAAAATATGTTCTATATTTAATGCCTCCTTTTTCTATTACTTTTGATTTAAAACACAGTTGAGGTACAGGCAAACCTTGGAAAGTGAGTCTCTGATTGGCCTATGGAGCCCTGAATACTCTTTGCAAATAAACAAATTTAGTCCAGGATATGTGTAACATTAACCTAAGTCATGCAGAAAATGTTTATGTTGGCAACTATAAAACATAATAAAATTTCAGAATAATATTATTCCTTGATTATTTATTAATCAAAGTTATACTATAAATACAGTCTTATGAGGTACCTACTTTATGCCACACACTGTGTTGTAGACAAGGGCTACCAAAGAATTTGTGTTCAACCATTTCTGTGTCTGTCTAAATGTTAAATTATCTGACATTCAGGAAACATTTGTAAAGTATTTTCTTCAGACTGAACTCCAGAGAATGCAAACATAAACTTGTAAGACTGCTCCCACAGGTTGAGGGGGTCATAATAATTATAATCCTCAGTAGGGCAAGGTTCCATGGAACAGGCTGTAAGTCTCCAAAGATGCATTCTATACAGTATAGTGAAGAATATGAAAGTGCCCTAAACATAAGAAATACAAGAGAAAAATGATGAAAATGAAGTGAAGACACCAAAATAAAAAGCCTAAAAGAAAAAAAGAGAGCGAATATACAGAAAAACATAAAATTATAGATGGGAAAATGAATTTAAAAACTATTGTGAAGAAACAAAGAGATTATTAGTATCAAATGTCTAAACAAGGAAAGCAGCAGAGAGATACAGTTGTTCTATGAAATAATATTTGCACACAAGCAGGACAGCAGGCCTAGTCTATAATTTCCTAGGACCACTGTGTAATTGAAAGAATCGGGAGTAGTCTGGGGGGAAGAACATCTGTATAAACGCTGTCCAGTTCTTGGAAGGCGGTGCTTCCTCCAGAGCTATGTAGGACAGAACAAGGAGAAAGTTAGGATATATGATGGAAAGATTGCCTTCCTTAGAACAGCCAACTTTTTATTATAAGACTTTTATTCATACTTTGAGAAATTCATAGGTGTATGCAATATACTTTTAGCAAATACACTTTATTCCCCAGCTGCAACTCTGCCAGGACCTCCTCAACATAGTCCCTTCCCAAAGCCATCTCCTTTTAAAAGGTATTAATATTCAATTTTCACACTTTTTTATCAGAAGAAATTAATTTATCCAAAGAGTTATTTAGAATAAAATATGAATCAATATTGTTGTTGCTAGCTATAAATTTCAACTATAACCATCATTAAAATCAATGGCCAGTATTCAAGTCATTTATGATGAACCCTTTAATAACTGTCCCAGATATAAAGAAGCATTTGTCTATGAACCAAAAAAGTTACCAAGGAGATTGAGTCAATAAACACATCACTTGTTAAGGATGCCAAAATTTCTTATGGAACATGATATTGGCAGGCAGTCCATTCTGGATTATTACTTGGATTTACATTAAAACTATTTACATTTACAAATCTCACAGTCTCTATTTAAAGGTTTCCTATTCTGAGTGCTTCAAGAATATGTGTTTAGGTGATTACCTACAAACCAGTGCCTCAATGGAGAGAATTACCCAGTTAGGAAAATCAGGCCAGCCAGCCTGAACATATATGAACATATGCTAGGCTAAGATGGAGATAAAACACCAACTAGTAATGTTTTACATTACCTGTTGTCCACCAGTGAACTCACATAAAGGTATAAACTCCCAAGATTAGAATGCTATGTATTATTTTTTAAATTTCTGCTCTTGAGGCTGGAGAGATGGCTTGGCAGTTAAGAGCACCATCTCCTCTTGCAGAGGATCTGGGTTTGATTCCCAGCAACCTCATGGAGGCTAACAAATGTCTATAACTACAGTTCCAGGGGAATCTGACACTTTCTTCTGACTCTGCAGGCATTGCATGACACAGGTGCACTTACATACATGTAGGCAATACCCTCATACACATAAAAACATAAATAATAAATTTTAAAATTAATTTTTGATCTTGTATGTTAAAATAATACTGCTGATCTCTAGATCAGAAGGAAGCAAACCTTAAGGAAGGTTCTAGAAACATGGTTGTGCCTGTCTTTGCTAGTACCCACCATGTTTGTCTGCTACGATCACCACCATCTGCTGATTTCAGTTCCTCTTTGGTTTGCAACCAACTGATTTCTGATGATACACATCCAGGACAGTCACTGACATAAAGTTTAAAGTGAAATGAAGTTTTTGTTCTCTGACCATCTAAGTTCTGTAATTTCTAAGGTTACTACTTTATAACTAACTTCAAGACTCCTACCTGAGTCTAACATATAGAGACTCTGAAAATATCCTCAAATTGTTCCAATTTTAGAGAACAGAGTATGCAACCTGAAGATAACTATCTCTGACCAAAGTGAACAGGATCTTTTGAGACAACTGAAGAGTAGTCTGCAAAGGCTGAGGAGCACTTCAGAAAAGAAACCCCTTAGAGAATTTTTAATGGAAATTCAAAACAAAATGAAATGCTTGCCAATACACATGTACACAGGGAATGTTCTGCCATACATGGCTTGCCTACAAACCAGGTGGTTATAACATCAGGTGGTTTTGAGTGCTCAGCCCAGGTGCTCATTCTTCAAGCCCTTTATTGCCTAGGAGCCTATATCCATGAAAACTCTCCTCTGACTAGTGATCTCAATATTTAATGACCCTTCCAGTATGTGAACACATTACAGAAAACTGTCATTGACTGCTCTTTCTAGAACTCAAAACAATTTGGTAAATTTTACCAGGATGATTTTCCCTAGGTCCAAAAGCACAAGGCTTTTAAAATGAGAGTTAGAAGTGATTTGGAGGCTGGTGAGAGGTCCCAGCAGGTAAAAGTATTTGCCACATGACCTGATATTCTGAACTTATAGCTGAGTTCAAACCTTAGAACCACAAAAAGGTTGAAAGGGAAAACCAACTCTACAGAGTTGTCCTCTGCCCTCCATACGTGTGTTGTCCTATATGTGCCATGCCACATGTATGCTGTACACTAGCACTGACACACAACACACACACATACACGCACACACACACACACACACACACACACACACACACACACACACACACACACACACACACACATATTCCTTAAAAAGAAATGAGTTATGGGGCTAGTTGTTTGGAGCGTTGTTTGTTTAATTATAAATTTTTATTGAATTTTTATGGGTTTTATACATAATTTTTCAGCCAGTCTTAATCACCATTATGCCCACTTCTCCCTTGGCACCCTCCCTTACCTCCCCCGAGTTCACACCTTCTGTCATTCCTGCTAGAGTCCATTGTGCCAAATTATTCTCCCTGCTCATTCCTCAGTACTAGCTCCTCCCCTGAGTTCTACTTAGCCTATCCAGAGTCTCTTTTCTAAAGGAGGCCAATTCTTCCTCACCCAACTGCAATCAATTGCCAATATTTCTTCAGCCAAGGTTGGGCTCTGCTACCCATTTCTGCAGTTCTGTGCTAGGTTTTTGTCCAGCTGAGCTTGTATGGGTCTTGTGTTTGCTAATACCAATGCTGTAGGTTCATATAAACTGGGTCCCAGGAGCTCGTAGGGTTCATTTCCATTTGGCCTCGCATCATCTCCCTGGCTCTTATAATCTTTCCACCCCCTCTTTCATAATGGTTCCTTAGCCTTGGGTGGGTGAAGCTGAAGCTGAATATAGGTAGCCTGTCCATGGAGCCACACTCTGTAGACTTCTAATCTCTACAGTTTGGCCATCCATGTCCTTTTAAGTTCCTGGTCTCCTATTGCATAGGGGAGCTTCCTTAATGAGAGTTAAGAGGTAGTTAATGTGATGCTTGGGTCTTGTGTGTAGAGATTACACTGTAGATGTGTTGCCTAGGCATGAGCCATTCACAGACCATGTCAGTGTGTCCAGTTGTACGACTCTGTACTATTCTCATCTAGAGCAAAAGAAGCTTCTTTTCTGAGTGGTGTCTGAGATATATTTGTCTGTAAATATGAGGATACTTCTTTTGTAGTTAATAAAATGTTACCTTAGCCTAGGGATATGCCTTGTGCAGTTATCTAAGATCTATGACCCCTCCAGATATGTGCATCTGGCTATGTTAACAATGAGTTTCTGTACCCTCAAAAATATTCCTAGAGTTGCTCAGAAAGACTCTGGAAAAGTAAGCAGCTACTTTTGAGCCCCTTTCTACCCAGAGTGCACAAAGTTCTCACATTTGTTTTTCTGAATTTCTGTGGCAGCTTTTCGGCAGAGAGAAGGGGTTTTGTAAACGGAGATTAACTAAACTGTATGGTCTAATCCTGTCTAGTTTGTTTTTGCAAATGTTTCACTGTGGGACTTAGTCTTAACTCGTAGAAAGACAAAATAGATGTAGTGGACTCCCCAGGTTTTGTGCTCCTGGAATTAAGATCAATTTCAGGTGGGAATCCACTGCAAGATTTAGCTGATAACAAGATGCAGAAACGGAGAAGAGAAAAAAAAATTTTTTTAACTGCCAGCTTTCATGAAGACCCATTAAAAACTATCTCAGAAAAAGGAAGAGAAACACCCTTATATAAAGCACCCATAAGAAAGGACATACCAACTTGTTTCATTGTTGGAAATCAACTCTCAACTTGCTTTCCTTACAAAGTTTCCTTCTTATGAGCCCTAGTTCCTGCCCCTAGAAACATCATGATAGCATTAACTGCCTAGCTTTTTTTCCTCTTCCATGCATCTGGAAGATTTATGTACTTATAAGCCATCAGGCTTGTCAATGAAGGGGTGACAGTAATTGACAGAAGGGCAGTGACTGTGTCCTGAAAGGTTACGACTAGAATGTAAGCTATGTCTGAAAGGTTCCCACCAAGTCCACTCTGCCTTATTAAGCTGCTTCAAAGACTGCACTCATTCTTTCCACTCCAGATCAAGTTGACTGATAAGGGGCTTTTATTACTCTTCTCACCTGGGTAGGAAAGGGTCTGCCTGCACTGAGAGGCTCCTTTGTTAGATGGCACATGCCCTTTGTGCTCATGTTTTCCTTTGGTCTTTCATTGCCCCCTGGATTTTGCCAGCTTTCACCTTGCAAGAGCTGGGGGCAAATAATGCAGGGTTTTTATACCTTCATCTGTGCAAAATTGGTTGGAAATAACACTCAACAGACAGCAGGTCTAAGAAGGAAACTTACACATTAGAATCTGTATCCCAGCCCTATGTCCTAAAAGATAGTTTCAATTAGAAAACAATGTTGTTTATTATGTGGAAGGAAGAGAAGAGAAACACATTTTGGGTTTGATATAGTGAAAGCAAAAGATAAAATACCTGAGAAATGTACAGAATGCTTTGGGGATTTGGATCAGCTATCAGACATTATACTAACACATTCTATAAAGTGAAATGCAAAGTAACCATTAAAATGTGGAACAGTCAAAGACTCAACAATATGAGAAGATATTCCTGCTGTACAACTAAGTTAAAATACAAATTAGAAAGGAGATTGTCAGACTCTAGATCCTACACAGCAGAAAGAAAAACTTAAATCTTTGCCCAACCTGAAATCTCAAATTATAGTAACTTTTTCCCCAGGGTAGAAATCCAAAAAGTCAAACTATAAGGTAAGAAAATTACAACCAACTAGAAATGAGCAGTTGTCTGACTAAAGCAGAGAAGGGGAAAAGACAAGCAGCAGAGGAGTGGAAGGACCATCAAACGGAAATGTGCATTTGAAAGGCTCAGCAGCTAAGAGCACTGGCTGCTCTTACAGACAACCCCGGGGTTAAGGTGGCTAACAGCCATCCACAACTCCAGTTCCAGAGGATCCGATGCCCTCTTCTGACATCCACAGGCATTGCATGACACGAGTGCACTTACATGCAGATGAAACACTCAAACAAATAAAGATAAGATAAAAATTAAAAAGAGACCCCTTTTGTTTAAATCCACCTAATGTAAAGATAGATTATATAGGTAGATGATTGGTTGATAGATAGCTAGATATGTAGATGATAGAGAGAAAATAGATAATGATAAATGATAGACACAGGTAAATGATAATTGGGTAAATAGATTGAATGATTGACATATAGGTGATTAATATATGATAGGCAGATGCATTTTTGAGTATCAAGAAAACTTCGTTATAGTCTCTACAGTGAATTTCAAATCTCTTTGGCTAGGGGCTGGAGAGATGGCCTAGTGGTTGAGAGCGCTGACCGCTCTTACAGAGGACCCGGGTTCGATCCCCAGCACCCACATGGCGGCCGAGAACCGTCTGAAACTCCAATTCCAGGAGAACTCCAGTTCCAGGGGAATCCGACACCCTCTTCTGACCTGCGCAGCATTGCACGACACGGGTGCACAAACCTGCATGCAGACAGTACATTGATACACATACCAAAATAAAAAAAAATTAAAAAAAATTAAAAAAAAATAATCTCTAAACTCTCTTCTCAACTTTTCAAGTCGACGTCTAAAACTTCCAGCATAAGTTTAAAGAGTTTCAATTATATAAACCGAAAAATATGTAATCACAGATTATATTTAACTGTAATTTTGAATCAAACAATGGTAATTTAATACCATTACAATTTGATGACATTCTCATAGTTTAAAAAAATAAAAAGATTTTTTTATTAATACTTATTCTTTTTCTTCCTTGAACTTGTAATTCCATTACATTCCTCCCACAGCTACTCTAATGAAGTATATACTTTTATGTCTGAAGTACTTTATTGTTCTTAAATCATACTTCTCTCCAACACAAATATATTAAAATTTTAAAACTTAATTTCCTAGTATCATAAATCTCAAAGCATGCAGAATATCTTTTAGTTACCATGACAAAAACTAATAAACAGGAATTGTCAAAATGCTGTACTGATGTAAATTATTGTAAAATATTAATAATTATTAAGAAAAATTATACTGGAAACATATATGGTAATTAGATATATGGGTGATGGTTTTGATGCCAGGGGCTCTTTCATAAAAAAGCATTTCTTTTTAAATTTTTAAGCTTATTTATTCATGTATGTGTGTAGGGGTGGGCACCCATGGCAGGCATGTGGGGGTTGGAGGGCAATATGTACCCACCAGGTGGGTCCCAGGAATTGAACTCATAGGCAGGATTGGTGGCAGGTGACTTTACTTGTTGAACCATCTCAGTAACTCCAAAACAGACGTCTTTTTCTTTTTAAAATTTTTAAATTTAGCATAATTTTTGACAATTTCATACACATATAAAATGTATTGTGATCGTATTCACTGCCCCATTATACTCTGTCTCTCTGTGTGTCTCTGTCTCTGTGTGTGTGTGTGTGTGTGTGTGTGTGTGTGTGTGTGTGTTCCCACTGAATTTAATTAGGGTTGCTCGCATGAGAATGAGCAGGGATTTTATTTACTGGAGCACCGGCACCTTACAAATGGATTACAACACTAACTGCCAGTAGCCCTTCAGGGATGCATGACAGACTGTTGAAAGTATCCAGAGTTGCATGTGTTTATGGTTACAGCAGCCATATCATATCCAGAGGACAGCATTTCATAGCTGTCCTCCCCTTTTTTCCTCCCCCTCTTCCAGTGTCCTCTGCCTTGGAGAAAGTGATATAGATATCCTCTGTAAAGCAAGGCATTTGACAATCACTTATTCTTAATATGTTGACTAGTTAGGAGTCTCCTCGTTAACTACCACACACTGTGGAAAGAAGCCTCTGTGCCCAAGGCTGGGGGCAGCACTAGTCTATGGATGTAAGCTTCAATATTTCTAAGCTACTTTGGCTATGTGTCCATTTAGCAACAGTAGAAGGTTCCCCTCTAGGACCTGTAACCCATCCAGACTTAGGCTTTTGATGAGATTTACAGTACCAGACATGTGTTCCATTCCGTTGAGTGGTCCTCAAATCCAATAAAAAATCAGTTGGCTGCCTTTCTGGAAATTCAGAAAATAACCCTGTTAAACGTGGTTTCCAATGTTAGAAGGATAACCAAGTAATCTGATCCATTCTTCCACTAATACTGGAGATTGAATAAATCCAAAGAGATAAGTATCTGAGTGTTTAAATGTGTCTATAACAGATTCCAATATATAGTAGTCCATTTGAAGTACTAAAACTGTTAAAATCAGATTTGTCTAGTACCTTGGTGGAATCAATGGACATTGGGGTTTGACATAACTTCACTGACCACACAGGAGATGATTTTATAAATGAGTAATTTTCATGTAAATGATTAATGTTGTGGTGAGACATTGGTGAGAAAGAGAAGAACACAAAGCAGAGAGTGACTGTTCAATGGGCAGGGATAGAGAGGGTTTAGAATGTAATGTTTCTGCTGCCTGGAAACCACCTAATATCTGATACCAAAGGAAGCAAATAACATGAAGAGCTATCCTCTACCAAGTGTGTGCTCTTTGCAAAGCACTGCTCTTTATGTAAATCTCATTTGATACCCATAAAACTGAAGCATAAGAAACATGGTCTCCCAGAAGGTATGGATCATAACTGAGATTTGAACCCAACTTGTCTTCGTGTCTTTTACATCCCATAATATACTGTATGTGTATTTGTTTGGCTATGCTATTGTAAATTTGGAGCTGAAGTCTTACATTGACTTAATGATGAGGTCAACCAGAGTCTGAATGTTGGCTGTATCATTAATGATATAGTGCTGTGTTCTTAATCTCAGTAATAGTCTATTTTTCCTCATCAATAAATACTGGACAAGAAAACATGAAAAATAAGAGACCTTGTGGAGTTAGATGCTATTTCCAATAAGTTCCCAGGCAAGAGTCTGTCCCAGTGAATACACCAATGTCTTATCTTCAAGAAGCATTTGGACCAACATAGTCCTGAGTTGATGAGCACTGTAGGGCTCCAGGGGGCCAGCTCCTCTAGATATCAAAATCCCTCAAGCAAGAGTCTTAAAAGTAATGTTGTGTAGAATCTGTAAAAACATAGTTGTCAACACCTAATTAGGAACTGCAGTGGAAGATGTGATTATCATAAGAATTTATAAAGAAATGAACATTTTTAGAAATAAGCAGAACCATGAGATTATATATTTTGCAGAAAGTACTTTTTCCTTTTTTTCTATTTTGAAGTATTATATTTACACTTAACTTGTAAGCCTGTCTACTGTTGCTATCTTATTATTAGGTGAGAAGTACTTCCACCCTGCCCAACCAGAAAATAACACCAAAAGAATAAACAGTAGGCGCTACAGGCAAAATTAAACCTGCTTTTACATAAACTCAAGAATTTGATACTCACCTGAGGCCTCCTTTTCCCTTGCCCTTGGGGAAATGGCTATTTTCCTATTTTCATAAAATTTATTGGGAAACAGAAAAGCAAATTTAAATAAGCTTCAGACTGCTTATAGATTTACCATCTAAAAACCAAAAAGCACAAAATATTTCACCTATCAAGTTGGCATATTATAAAGTGATATTACCCCAATATTCTTAAAGATTTAAAGTACTCTCAGATTCAGGCACTGAAGAAATTAAAGATAATACAAATATACTTTATGAGCATTTATAAACATGAAACCCATCATAATGACAAAGTTGTCTAATGTAATGCAGAAACTTTGTACTTAAGCTTCACTAAAGCTTCTTAAAAGTCAAGACCCAGGGTTTCTAATCCCTTCTTCTCCTGGTTAATTTCACAGTAGAGTGCTTTGACAGTCCTCATTGTTCCAATGATTTTCAAATTACATTCAAAATTAGGGACATTTTTCTCAAGAAACTTCATTGCCTATTCGATGTTTCCCAAGCCCTTTGAATGGGAATCATTGACAGAGAGACATTTTCCATGGCTATTTCTTCAATTTTCTCTTGTTATAAAATTACAGAGAGAGAGAGAGAGAGAGAGAGAGAGAGAGAGAGAGAGAGAGAGAGAGATTCCCCTAAAAAGAGCTATATATTAAGCCACCTGCATGACCATAGGCTTTCCAGTCCAAATAGGTCATGACCAGGTAGCACATTTTGCCACTTCCTGCGCATGGTTATTCCTTTAGCATACTGCTCCTTCTCCTTTAAATGGCCTCTCCTTTCTGTATGTAACTCCCACTTTCTTTCAGGATAAATGAACTTCTCTTTACTGGTACAGTCATTATTGTGATCATTAGGCTTTACAGATGGGTTGAGCATTAGTTGATTTCTCCCTTAGCAGCTTACATAGTTATCCTCTATGAGAACTAGTCTTCGGGGAAGAAGCTTCCAGGTGAATTCCAGCTCCACTGCTATAAGTCTTGTGCCCGAAGTATATCCTGACTTCAGGAATAGGGTCTTACCTTCAAGTTCTAGTAGGAAGTCAAGGGCTGTGGCAATAGCCTGTGTTATTTTTGAAGTCTTTTGAACTACACTGACCAACAACTAGAAGAGTGGTTACTCCTGTATAGCACTTTTTTTTTCTATAAAGCCTTCAGCTATACACATGCACTCATATATACATTGTATTTTTCAGTAGACTTTTGAACAAATACGTTTCCCTCTGGAAATACCTAAGCATTACTTATCTCACCTCTCTCTCACCCTGTATAACTTCTGTCCTCCATCCCCAGTTAGGTATCCCCATTTTACCTATTCCTCCTTAATATCACCTGTCTCCTGCCCCCATCTCTCAAGCCTTATCTCTCACCCTGAACAACTCCAAAATGGATCAGACTTCAGTGTGAAACCTGAAATGCTGAAACTGATAGAAGAAAACATAGATAGTACCCTACAAGATATAGGTGCAGGTTAAGGACTTTTTAAATCTGACATTAGTTGCTCAGACATTAAGATCAACAATTGACAATGCGACCTCATTAAACTAAAAAACTTCTGTACAGCAAAGGAAACAAAGGAAACAACCAATCCAGTGAAGAGGAAGCCCACAGAGTGGGAGAAAATCCTAAGCAGCTCCACATCTGACAGAGGACTATGTCAAAAATATACGAATGTCCTAGTTCATCTTCCATTGCTGTGACAAAACACTCTGACTGACACCAACTTGGGGAGGAAAGGGTTTATTCAGCTTACATCTCCCGGGTCACAGTTTATCACTCAGGGAGCCCAAGGCAAGAACTCAGGGCAGGAACCTGGAGGCAGGAGCTGAAGCACAGGCCATGGAGGAATGCTGTTCACTGGCTTGCTCCCCTGGCCCATGTCCAGCCTGACCTCTTATACAGTACACAACAACCTGCCCAGGGTGGCACCACCCATAGTGGCTGGGCCCTCCCACATTGCTCAACAATCAAGACAATACTCCACAAACGTGGCCACAGGCCAGCCCAATGGAGCCAATTCCCCAGTTGAGACTACCTCAACCCAAGTGTGTCAAGTTGACACTAAAGCTATTCAGCACAACAAAGAACACAAAACCAAAGAAGCAAGAAAACAAATGACAAAATTAAGAAATAGGCTATTTGGGAGGCAGAGGCAGGCAGATCTTTGTGAGTTCAAGGCCTGCCTGGTCTACAGATTGAGTTCCAGGACAGCTGGGACTACAGGGAGACCCTGTCTTGAAAAGACCAAAAAAAAAAAAAAAAAAAAAAGAAAGAAATAGGCTATGAATCTGAACAGATAGCTCTCAAAAGAAGAAATAAAAATGGACTAAAAACACCTTTAAAAGTGTTCAACATTCTTAGTAATGAGGGAAATGCAAATCAAAACTACTTTAAGAATTCATCTTACCCCAGTCAGAGAAGCTAAGATCAAGAGAAAAAAAAAAAATCAGCCCAAATGCTGGCAAGGATTGTAGGAAAGGGGAGCCCTCATTCACTGCTCCTGGGATTGCAAACCGGTGCAACCACTGTGGAAATCAGTATAGACAACTTTTTCTTTTTTTAAGATGCAAAGTATCCTATTGTTATGCTTCTAAAATTTGAGAACAAGAGAGCCTCGGTTAATTGATAGTTTTCCTAAGCTGAATGCACTCACGTGGAGTTCAGTTTTCTGGTTGACATCTAAAAAATTCCTAACACCCTAGGTGGGTGCCTACCTTCTGATCTGAGAGGTGAACTGGCCAACCTCAGCTGGTAATGTCCTTTTTACTCTTTGCTAAGGAGTTTTTAAACTTCAGCTATTTTTGAATACAGCCAAGTTCATTCCAAATGTCTCCTGGGGCGCATAGAGTAAGTACAGGAAGTTGTCTCCATCCTTCTCGCTCTTGAACACCTGAGATGAGTGTGGACACACTCAATGCTTTGTTCATTCACTGGGAGGAAACAGGCTTGGTGAGCGTTGGCTATATGTACCTTCTAATTATCTTGAGCTCACTCATGATGGCACGGCTTTATCCAGGAGAGGCAGTTGCTTCTCACCCTTGGATTGTTCTGTTATCACCAGGATCTTGGTGAGGTGCTCCTTTCAGAGGAGCCAGGTTTCTTCTATTTGTTCGAAGCTGCAGAGCTGCTTCAGGTCTTCGCTGACTGCATGTTACGGAGATCCTGGGGTCTGCGAGTGCAGCAAGCAACGAGGACTTCCTAGGTAACCCCTCAGCCCAAAGCTGCATCAGGTGACACACTGTGCATCATGGATCAGGAACCAAGATGGCCTGGGCTGATGCCCTGGTAGGATGAGAGAAGTCTTAAAAAAAAAAAAAAAAAAGAGGCTGGAAGATGGCTCAACGTTAAGAGCACTGACTGCTCCTGCGAACCATGCCAGTTTGACTCCCAGCACCAATATGGCAGCTAACAACCCTTCATGATTCCAGTTCAGGGGCTGGAGAGATGGCTCAGCGGTTAAGAACACCAACTGCTCTTGCAGAGGCCCCGGGTTCGAGTCCCAGCATCCTATGTGGCTAAGAACCGTGTTTAACTGCAGTTCCAGGGGAATCCGACGGTATTGCACTACATGGATG
Source organism: Rhizomys pruinosus (assembly GCA_009823505.1). NCBI lineage: Eukaryota > Metazoa > Chordata > Mammalia > Rodentia > Spalacidae > Rhizomys > Rhizomys pruinosus. The sequence goes on along the minus strand of VZQC01013003.1, from coordinate 3,145,972 downwards.
CACCAACCTATATGCAGACAGTACACTCATACACATAAAATAATAATAAACATAATTCCAGTTCAAGGAGATACTATGACTTCCATGGGCATTCATTTCACGACATGGGAGCAAGCCCCTACATGCAGGCATTACACTCATACACAAAACAAAAATATTAAATAAAACATATGTTTTTAAAACTAGGAAGCTAGAGAGATGGCTCAGTGGTTAAGATCTCTAGTTGCTCTTGAGGAGGACCTGGATTCCATTCCAAGCACCACATAGCGGCTGACAGTCCTCAGTAACTCCAGTTCCAGATCATCCCACTCCCTCTTCTGACCTCTGGGGGGTTGCATGACAGAGGTGCACTTATACACATGCAGGTGATAGTCTCGTACACATGAAACAAAAATCATAAATAAAATGTTTATGAAACCAAAAGTAAATCTACTATATGATCCGGTTATAGCGCTCCTTGGCACATACTCGGGACTCATCCTACCGCAGAAATACCTGCACTTCCATGTTTGTTGCTGCTTTTTCCACAATCGCTAAGAAATCGAAACAACCTCAATGGCCACCAACTGATGAGTGGAAAATGAAAATCTGGTGCATTTGCACAATAGAGTTCTACTCAGCTGTAAAGAAAAACAAAATCATGAAATTTGAAGGAAAATGAATGGGAAGTAGAAACTGTTATACTAAGTGAGGTAACACAGACCCAGAAAAAACAAGCAACATATGTTTTCTCTCATTTGTGGATCTTAGCTGCAAATCCCTACATGTGAGTCTATATCCTGATGTAACCACAGGAGCCAGGAAAATGTACTTTGCTCTTATTCAATCTATCTCTCACTGCCTCCTCCCGCCTCTCTGTCCCCCTTTTCTAGTCTCTTTCTCCCTCTTCTTTTAATTCCTTTGTGTTTTAATATTAACTTCCTCCAAACAGAACAACTGGCTGATTTGAACATAATAGCTAGATTTATTTAATGTGTTCCCTCAGCTGTAATGTGTACTATTGATTTAATAAAAACTTCCTAGCTGGAAAAAACGATCAATTGTCAGATTTATTTTGAAATTAGCTGTAAATTAATATATGTGTCTGAACACCCAGAAAATGTGGTGACACTAGCTATGTGGTGGTTGGCTTAGAAAGGGTTCAGTTTGCAAATCTGTCTACACACTCCATTGAATACACAGACTTTGCTTCACCCATGATGAATTCTAAAGACACAATTGTTAGATAAATGCATGATGAATAAAATAATCCAGAAATAATTCTGTCATATATCTTACATCACTTTTAACAGAATTTAACTCAAATATAAATTTAAATTAATTTCACAATAGCACTGAAATGTTGCTGTTGTTTGTCCACATCCTTAGTACATTTGGGAATTGTCAGACTTCATTTTAGCCATTCTAGTGGATATGAAATGATATCTCATTGTGGCTTAAAATCAAATTGTTTGATTATCAATGATGCTGAATTCCTTTTTTGTGTGTCATACTTTTAAAACTTTTGTGGAGTTTTTCTTTAAGTCTTTCATCTATTGCTTTACTGATTTGTATATTATGAGAGATCTATATATTCTGAATGAGTCCTCTCTCAGATATATGCACTGAGAATATTTTCACCCATCTATGGTTCATTTGTCAGTTCTTTTCTTCCTAGTCCATGCCCATGGTGTTTTGTTAAGAAAATTGTTCATTTCAGTGAAGTTTACCTTGTGATATTTATTTTCATAATTCCTGGTTTGGGGCCTAGAATATGTGTTCTTACTTTGGTCTTTTTCAAGATGTTTCATAGTTCAGTCTATTATATGTAAGTATATGGTCTGTTTCAAATTAATTTTTATGATTAAACTAAAATTATGATAATTTTATTTATGTCAGAGGTTAGAATTTTCTGAATCAATATCCAGTGTTCCACTACTGTTATTAAAAAGACTATTTTTCCCTAATGGATTCTCCCCTAAGTGCAACTGATTCTACATGCATATGCTTTGTCTTCTGCTGAGTCTACATGCATATGCTTTGTCTTCTCCTGAGTCTACATGCATATGCTTTGTCTTCTGCTGAGTCTACATGCATATGCTTTGTCTTCTGCTGATTCTACATGCGTATGCTTTGTCTTCTGCTGATTCTACATGCGTATGCTTTGTCTTCTGCTAGTCTACATGCATATGCTTTGTCTTCTGCTGAGTCTACATGCATATGCTTTGTCTTCTGCTGAGTCTACATGCATATGCTTTGTCTTCTGCTGAGTCTACATGCATATGCTTTGTCTTCTGCTGAGTCTACATGCATATGCTTTGTCTTCTGCTGATTCTACATGCATATGCTTTGTCTTCTGCTGAGTCTACATGCATATGCTTTGTCTTCTGCTGAGTCTACATGCATATGCTTTGTCTTCTGCTTCATTGATCTATTTTATCTGGCCTCAATAGTTTGATTATTTTTAGCCAAATAATGAACTCTTTTAAAATAAGGTACTGAAAATTTCTAGAATTGATTATTTTTCAAGATTGTCCTTGGTTGTGTTAAATATGGCAGACTCTTCACATATCTTTTTAAATTTTAGAATTTGTCAATTTCTCCAAAAGTTTTCAAATTTATAATTTTTTGAGTTTGTTTATTTTTTTTTTTTTGTTAGTTTTTTTTTTTTTGCAAGGATATGTATATCCTGGGTAGAACATTTACTTAACATGTTGAAAGCCCTGAGTTTCAATCCTAACCCAAAACAAATCAAAACAAAGACTTTATGACTACGATTGACATTCATTTAGTATATAGATAATATTTATATATATATATATTATATAATTTTTTTTTTTTTTTTTTTTTTTTTTTTTTTTTTTTTTTTTTTTTTTTGTCTTTTTGAGACAGTTCCCTGCTGACCTGGAACTCACTACATAGGCCAGGCTGAATCCAACCTCACTCAGCTTCTCCTACCTCCTATTCCTGAATGCTAAGATTATAGGCTTGAAACATCTGACTGCAGCATCTTAACAATATTGAGCACCAATATGAAACATGTCTTTTTTTTTCTTTATTTTATAATGTGTGCTTTATAAAGTGTAGTATCTTACACTTTCTTCATTAGTCTCATTTTAGGTGTTCGATGTTTTTTAATATTACCAATGCAAATAATGGTTTTTCAGTTTGTTTATTGGTTTGTTTATTTGTTTGCTTTCTAATTACTATTGTCATAATTAGCTCCAGCTGTCAACTTGACCCAAACCTTAGAAGTGGGAATCTCAGTGGAAGAATATCCTCCATCAGATTGGTCTGCAGAGGGTCTGTGATTGGGGCATCCTCTTAGTTGTTAATTAACTTCAGAGGGCCCTGGCCATTGTGGATGGGACCACCACTGGGCAGGTGGGAAGCAAGCTAGGAGACTGCTCTCCTCCTTGGTCTCTGTTTCAGCTCCTGCTTTGATGAGCTATAACCTGTAAGCCAAATAAACCTTTGTTTCTCCACAGTTGTTTTTAGTCAGCGTTTTATTGCAGCAACAAAAAAACAAACTAGAACAACCACCAATCGTTTAGTCTATATAATCAGATATCCTGAACTTTGCCTTAATTCAAGTATTAGTTTTTACAGGCTTTTTATAAATTACACAGGAGCTTCTGCACACATGATCAAATAATCCGCGAATTAAAATGGATTTATTTATTTATTTATTTAATTATTTATTTATTTATTTATTTATTTCAAATCTGTGTGAATTTATTTCTTTGCCATGCTGGTTAAAACATTGGTATGAGCCAGGTGTGGTGGTACATGCCTTTAATCCCAGCACTTGGGAGGTAGAGGCAGGCGGATCTCCGTGAGTTCAAGGGCAGCCTGGTCTACATAGTGAGTTCCAGGACAGCTGGGGATACAGGGAGACCCTGTCTCAAAAAGACCAAAACAAAACAAAAGCAAAAATAGTATGGGGGTCAAATAAATAGGTATAATATTAACTGGAAACATCTCTATAGATGGTTTTGTGAAGTTAAGAAAGTTTCATTATAATTCTGGTATTCAGGAAACTTTTAAATCAAGAACAGATAACTAACCTTTATGAAAAAAATGGCTATTTCTATGTTTTTATATTTGAAACTCAAGTTCAAGGTCATTATTTTCCACTCATTACATCCAGTATGTTATGAACTCTTATAATTAGAAAACTAAAGATCACGAGGGACATTAGGAATCAAAGATCTTATTGCAGAATTTGGAACTCCATCAAGAAATACAACATCAAGGAAAAATAACCTCTCTGGAGGTTACTTAACAAAATTCTTACTATATGTGGAGTCATCAATAAACAAAAGATCTTGTAATTAACCAGAGATGTCTAACTCAATATAATTAAAATAGCCATTTTCCTAATATACTTTATTGTAATTTATCAGTGTATAAATCTATATTTTATTGTCACCTGAATAACACCACAAAAGTATTATATTCCTTCCTTTTCCAAATTCACTATCTGCTACATCTTTTTATTTCAATTACCCACTTTTTGAATCATTATATATTTCCAGGAATTCAATTAACCTGCTTAACCAAATGGTTTTAATATTGATCCCATAGCTTTACATAACTTAATGGGAAAGAGAAGTGTTTTGTCTTGATGTTAGATAAAATGAAGTTAGAGTTCTTTGGTGCCCAGGACACACAAGACTTTAACACTGAAACCAAAATGAACAGGGAAGCCTTTCCCCTGTCCTGTTAAAGCTGCTTCATGTTATTTGTGAGCTATCAAAGTCTTTTGTGACCTTAAAAAATAAATCAAAGGACCCCAAAAATCTTAGAGCTGAAATAAGACTTTAGGCTTAAAATATATCCTTCTGAAGAATCTAAAATGCACATGTCATAGTAGAAGATTAACAAAACCCTGAAGCCACGATCTTACATTGTAGCTTTACTAATTTCATTAATTAATTATATCATTAAGCTTTTACCCTGAGAGACAGTAAGAAACAGAATAAAAGATAGAAAAATTAAGTAATGGAAAACAGGACAATTTTCTTAATTAGAAAAACCAGAAAGAGAAATCATATGCCCTCTCTTTAGATTATCCAGGCACAATCCACAGGCATTTGTTTTTTCAGGTGGATGATGAAAGGAACCTGGATGTAACACCTGCAAAAGAGGGTCATCTTCTCACCAGATGGTCCTTGCATCCTGGAAGAGGGGAAACACCCATAAAAATGAGCCTGAAGAACGCATAGACTCATGACAATGTCCTGAGGAAGACTGCAGGATAATGATAAACTCACTGACCTCAGGAGCTAATCTGAACAAGTCACACCGACTGTACTCTACACCTACAAATAAATCTTCACCAACAAATTAGTATTTCAATGGAGAGCTATTTGAAGGGCATTTGGTCCTTTTTATATAAAAATCACTTTATTGTAATGAACTCACAAATTAAAATATCTTGCTGCTAGATTAACACAGCCATTCAAATACTTGCCCAGTCCCAAACTATATATCGCAATGAACTTCTATACAGTTAGAAGGGCCATTCTGAAGCCATGGAGGTTTGCTTAGGGTTTTACACTTTCACTATCAATTAAATTTTATCATTTATGCATCACAAAAAAGGAAAGAACTGTAACAGTTCAAACTAGAAAAGCAATTCTCTTCATATCCTCATTCATAACTCATGTGTCTCACTATACTCCATCCTTCTTACCATGCAATACTACCCTCTTCTTCTCCTTTCTAAATGCTCTACTCTGCCCACATGTACATTTGTCTACATTCATACATTTATAGATTATAGGCTACAATTTGCATATGAGGGATGATGTAAGATTTTTTTGTTCTAAGACTCAGTGACTTTGCTTATTGTACATTCTAAGTTCATCTATTTTCCTTCAAATTTTGTGATCTCATTTTTCTTTAGAACTGAATGTTGTTTCATTTTATGTATGTACCCAATTTTTATTATCCTCATCTGTTGACAGACATCTAGGTTGGTTGTATTTTCTTACTATAGTATATAGAGCACCAATGAGTATATATATATATATATATATATATATATATATATATATTATATTAAGGTATGGGGTTTCTTTCAATATTATATATGAAATATTATATATATATATATATATTATACATATATATATATATACATTAAGGTATGGGGTTTTCTGGATTTATGCCCAAGAGTAAAATAGCTCAGTCTTAAGATAGTTATATCTGTAGTTTACTGAGAAACATCTAAAATTATTTCCCATAATGGCTATTGCAATTTTCACTCCCACCAGCAGTGAATAAGTGTCCCTCTTTCTCCACATTTGTTGTTGGATTTCTTACTGATAGCCATTCTGACTGGGGTAAGGTAGTATTCCAAAGTAGTTTAAACTTGCATTTCCCTGATGACTAGGGATGTTGAACACTTTTTAAAATAGTTATTGTCCATTTGCAATTTTTCTTTTCTTTTAAAAAACTGTTTATTCAGTTCATTAGCCTCCACTGTTGATTGGCAGTTTCTACTATGTAATTTCTGAAGTTCTTTATAAATTCTTGTTATAACCCTTTGTCTGAAATATAGCTAGTAAACATTTTCTCCCATGTACTCTACTGATAGTTTTCCTTTGCTGTGCAGGAAATTTTTTTTAATTTCATATACTCCCATCTTACAGTGATAGTATACCAACATTATAATTACCTGAGCAAATAACCTAACTCTTAAATTTAGTTTATCAGAGTGTTCCCCTAGATATCTCTTACAATCATTTGTGCTAATGGAATGAACTGTCTGCTTGAACTCTGTTTCTGGAACTCTAACCCTAGTCTAGCCACACCCATAATTTTATTCAAAATGGTTTCTCCAGCTTCTATTGGAAAAGTACAAGCTTGGCTCCACCGTAGTCTTAGCAGACCTTCAGACCTTTCCATCCCTAGTTCTAGAATATCTCATTCACCCAAGGTGATGAGATCTTCCCAGTCTCCACAGTGTACAATGGAGATGGGTGAGCTTACTTTGATATGTTAATTGTCAAGCATACACACATTCATTCATTATCAGGTTAAGTACCAACTTGAGGATCCCAGGGTCCCAGAAATGAGATCAGGTGCTCAGATCATGAGAAACAATAGCACATGGTTTTGGTGGAGTTAATAAAAATTTATTAATTCAGATTATATCCATTTACAAAAATCATCCCCACACCATCTGTTGATACTTGGGGCTAGTTCCTGTGCTACTAAAGTTTTGTTCAGAAAGTTCTTGCCTACCCTCAATGTTTAAAGAGTATTCCCGGGCTGGAGAGATGGCCTAGCGGTTAAGAGCGCCGACTGCTCTTACAGAGGACCCGGGTTCGATCCCCAGCACCCACATGGCGGCCGAGAACCGTCTGAGACTCCAATTCCAGGAGAACTCCAGTTCCAGGGGAATCTGAGACCCTCTTCTGACCTCCGCGGCATTGCACGACACGGGTGCACACACTTGCATGCAGACAGTACATTCATACGCGTAAAGAAATAAATAAAATTAATAAAAAAAAAATTTTTTTAAGAGTATTCCCTCTGTTTTCATCTAGAAGTTTCAGTGTTTTGGATTTTAAATTAAGGCCTTTGTTCCATTTCAAACCTTTTTTTGTACAAGGTGAAAGATGTTAATATTAATCATTCTTCTGAAGGTAGATATCCAGTTTTGCCAGCATCATTTGTTGAACAGGCTAATTTTTCCTATGTATTTTTTTCTTCTTTGTAAAAAAAAAAAAGTGGGCATAGCTTTTTCTGGTCCTCTCTACTGTTCCCATTAGTCAGCCTGTCTTGTTTTCATGCCAGTACCAGGCTATCTTTATCACTATAGCTCTGTAATATAATTGGAAATCAGGTATTGTGCTATCTCCAGCTATGTTTTCACTCCTTAGGATTGCTTTGATTATTCATGGTCTTTTGTGATTTCATAAGAATTCTCAGACTGCTTTTTCTAGATCTGTGAAATCTGACATCAGAATTTTGATATGCACTGCATTAAATCTGAAGGATATTTTGAATAGAAAAGTATAGGTGACATTTCTAAAGGATTTCCCCCAAGTACCTTCCATTCCCCTGGCATATTTTGTCTTTATTTCTGACCTTCAATATCTACATTTGAATTATTCCTTTTGAGTTACAACGATCCTCTTCAAACTTCACCAAACCATGAAGAAAGGAATAATCTCAAGAACCTACAATGTATTATGTATACCTAATGTTATTTAAATATATGCAAACATAAAATAATATAGAGCCAGGTATAAGAATTTTATATTTCTACCTAATGAAACTAAGAGTAATAGCTGGGCATGTGTGCAAGCTGGGAGACAGAGGCAGGCAGATCTTTTTGAGTTCCAGGCTAGCCAGGGCTATATAATGAGACCTAGCTGTGAACTCTGGGAACTACAATAACAAGGTCAAGAAAATATGCCCAGTGATGCAATAGTGCATGAAAATTATAGGAGTAACTGACCACCTTCTAATTGAATTTAAGGTCTGCTTTACAACAGGAAGTCGATACTTGACTCTTATCAGGGGAAGAATCGGTGACTAGAAAAATCACAGCCCACTATTATCATTCAGCTAAATAGACATAATATTAAATTGATTCACATGACTTATTGTTATACCTATAGATTAGTATATCTCTCACTTCTCACTAAAGAAGTTCTTCTTGCAGCAGATGATGATTAACACAGAGGCCCACAACTGGTCAACGTACAAAGAATAAGAGGCTGGGGAAGGCTCAGTCCAAACTGGGACACCCATATTGCACCTTATCTTCCCAAGGCTCAGGAATCATTGTGAAAGAATGGTCATAAGAACCACCGGTGTTAGATAAATATAAGGAAACCACATGGTCTGGATACCACAGGGTAGTTGTGCATATGAACCCAAAGCACTTATGAGAGCATACACAAGACTTGTACAAACAGAACTCAGACAGGAGTCCAGCAAGGATGGAGAAAGTATGCAGGAAGCCCCAGCCCTAGCTGAGTATCTATTGGCAACTGATGGATGCTGGGAGAGGGAGAGTCAATTTTCTTTACTGGTATGATGCCTAGAAGGTTGACCAGATGCCAGGGCATGGCCCTCAACCCAGGAGTATGAAGGAGGCACAAAATGGAATCGGCAAGACTTAAAAAAACAAAAATTTAAAAATAAACAAATAAAATTTTTAAAAAGGGCATGAAATTGGGGAAAGAGATAGTGGGGAGGAGGTATAGGGGGAGGGATCTGAAAATGATCAAAGCAGAGTGCATGAAATTCTGGAATCAGTAAAATAAATAAGTGTGATTTTGCAACCTAATTACATTACATTAAATAAGCATACAGTAAAAATCAAATTTACAGCATTAATATGAATAGATAGATAGATATTAATTGACTGATTGCCCACCAAAACCTCAATAGTATTGACTCCTTGGCATGGGTTCTTCTGAGGTTAGTGTGCCTGAGCACAATGAATGAAGACTGTTTCCTTATTAATTTCTATTTTTAAAGTGTGAATCTGCTACATAAAATACATATCCTAGTCTATATTTTCAATATGCCAGAATTTATCATTTAATTTGTCTCAAATTATGTTCTAACTGCAAGCCCCCATTCTATAAAAAAAAACCCTGACCTTCCAGTGTTATTCCTTACAATGGTGCCACAGCACAGTTCCTTGAATTAATGCCTCGGGAAAGCAAGAGACAGACGAGCTGTGGAACACAAATGGCCACTGAGATGTCTGTCACTCCTCCCTGCTTGTTCCCAAACAGGCTGTTGCTCCTGCCTCATGGTGTTAGTCAGAAGAACTGTTTGTGGGGCAAGCATTAGTCTCACTTTTGCCCAGTGACTTCCCAGCCTCTCTTCTTTTTTACTTTTAATTTTTACTTTATGTGTTTGAGTGTTATGCCTGCATGTGTGTAATTATATCCATATCATGCAGTTCCCATGAAGGACAGAAGAGGGTGTTGGATCCCCCAGAACTGGAGTTACGAACACCTGTGGGTGCTGGGATTCGAACCTTGGTCTTCTTCAAGAATAGCCAGTGCTCTTAACTGCTGAGCCATCTTTCCAACCCCCCGCAGCCTTTCTTCTTGAGCCAGGAACAGGGTCCCCCACCCTGAAAACCCACAGATCTTTCTGCACTTGACTGGGTCCACAATCTTATGCAGCTGTTGTCCTTCAGCTCCGGGAGCCAGAAAGGAGCTGAGTTCTGACCTGAAGGTAACAGCAAGAGAAAATTGCAGGGAGAGGAAAGGTCAAGCCAAATACAGGAAGGAGAAAGGTCAAACTCAGTAGTCTGCCATCCTGTGACATGCAGCCTCTGTTCATGCAATGTCTCCAATATTTGGCAGCAAGGCTTGCCATTTTGAACTCCTGGGTCTTCATCTCCAAAATTAATAATAAAATCATATAAAATGCATAATTGAGGTAATATAAGTAATAATTTGGACACAGCACAGAGGTTCAAAAAGTAGTAATTATTATCATTATTGCACTCTGAGCTTAAAGGTTGTATTGTTACCTATGATACTTTTAAAGGCTTCTACTTAGCCAGTCAGTCAGCAGTATTTACTAAGCAATGCAGAACTGGAAACAGTATGTGGCATTCTCTCATTGCCTTCAAATTTTGAGTATAGAATGAACCAGAACTGAAAAAGGCTTGGATTTCTGCCTGGGTTTTTACAAAGTATTAGCTATCCTCCACAATACCTGACTCCTCAGTCTCATAGTCCTTTGTAAAGCACAGATTGTTTTTTCTGTTAGGCTTATTTCAAGGGTAGCCACAAGGCCAAATAGCATACACTAACCACTAATAAATATTCAATATCACTAATGATTTTCAACACCAAAACGACATCTCATCTGGTCCCTTCATTTGACAGATGACAGAACAGAAACCCGGAAAGTTTTTATGATTAGACTTACAGCACACAGTCAAAGCTGAGACCTGTGCTGAGGACATCTGTCCTAGGTCAGTGGTATCAGACTTCTTCCTTCTCTCTGTATCCCTCCTTCAAGTAGCTAATCTCAAGTTCTTATTTCAAATGTGGAGGTGGCAGAATAGGAAAGCAATCAGGATTCACTGTCAGGGGAAGCTTCATAAAGATGCCTGCCCAGAGCAGCCCCTCTGCAGATGACATAATCTCCTTTTAGTTCCTTGTCTAGTCTCATCATTCTGAGCACAGCAATAAGCTCCACTGGCACTTGGCACTTCCTAGGATCTCTTTAAAGGCTCCCACCCTCCAAAGATATCCAAGAAGACTGTCTTAGACCCTTTACTCCAAGTCTTCTGAGAGCCTTTGTGAAATGACCAATTGTTTCATGCTTTTTACAAGGTGGCTTATTTTACTCAGTACAACACCCCAAACACCTCTACCCACTCCTGAAATTTTTACCCTAGCTCATCCAGGCTCTGTTTACAGAAGAAAGTTTTAGTCTCAGTCCTTTTGACTCAGAGCACTATTTGGAAACATTCAGCTCATAAAAGTCCTACAGTTCCTTTGTTGGCCTTATCATGACCTGAACATTTTGTTAACAAAGCACCCTGTTAATGTTTTGACCACCAGAACTAATGTGCTTGAGGCTGACAGTGTTGCCAAAGTGGTGCTTCCTCCTAAAAAGGGAAAGTTTTAATTCTATTTTCAAAATAAGTCATGTTACCCCTGCTATATTAGGAAATAGCATCAATCAGTCCAGGAAGCCTGCAGTGTGGGAGTGTGGGAGTGTGGGTGCTGAGGGGAGGGGTGTGGGAATTTACTTGCTATTCTTGCTTCCCAATGTCACACATTTCATTATCCTGCAAGGGGCAGGTAAAGTTTCATTTATATGAAGTACCACAGACCCATTCGAAATGGTTCTTAAATCTTTATTAGCATTAACATTAGGATTATTTTCATTGTTGAGGCTTGAACCCAAGGCTAGGTGGTACTCTATTATTGAGCTACAGCCTCAGACTCAACCTGGCTTTTTAATTACAGAAAATACAAAGGCATTCTCAGAAGGTTCAGCAAGCCTGATTCAGAATGAACAGACAGATTGTAAAATATCAAAAGTGATCCGAGTGTCAAAAGGCAGACAATGTTTCCATTCATTTTCTAGGCAAAGTCACTCTCAGCTCAGGATGTCACCAGAGTCCTCAGTCTAAAACAATGCCACAAATAGTGAATTTTCAAAGCCGTCTTCCTACCTTCACCAGGAGTGAAGGAAGTAATCCTGTATCAGAAGGAAACGCATTGTGCTATTGCCCAAGGTGCTCAAAGAAAATCTAATAGCTGGAAAGGGACTTGAAGCAGGCTTGGGCAGTCACAGACTTCCCAAGTGAAGACGACCAAAAGAAGTTCTCAAAAATAATATGTTGAGGTCTTCAACAATTATCTCTGTCAGAAAGAAAATGTCTTCCTTCCCCAGAAGATTTCTCTTTCATAGAAATTTTCTCATATCCATTCTGCTTAGATAAATCTACTCATTGAAAAGTATATGTTGCTATGTAACATCACATTGCATGGTTATAAGGGCTTCTGTGTTTTATGTGTTTCATGAGTTGGTTGTCTCTTTTCCCCATTATTTATAAATCCATTGATAATAGGAACAGACTACATTTTCCTTTAAACTCTCCTTACCCTAAGTAGTTCTCTGAAGAGGTGACTACCATGTTTTAACAGACTATATTCCTCACCACTAAGTATTAACAAAAGTCATTCAAATAAAAGGATTCAGGAAGGAAATAAAGTACAGGTAATCAGAGTTTTGACTCAGTAAACTACCCCAACTGTCTCTGAAAACAGGCCAGATATAAAACACTTTAAACTCAGAAGATGCTGATAATCCCAGTCTTGAGGATCATAGCCCCTTCTTGCCCCAGAGCCAACATGGCTGAAACTCTCTCTTCTATTAAACACCACAATCACAAACCCACCTAAACAATGGTACTCTTCTCTTTTAGGTCAGAGTTCACCTTGGGTAATTTACATTCCTGACCCCTTAAGGTAAATTCTTCTTGCTCCTTGATCCAAAGCCCAAGCTCCTTGATAAGTAGGCATTTGTATTAAAGTGAAAACAAGTGCTAATAAAATCTAATATGCCTACATTGAACAGGTATTTCCATTACTGGAAGTAGCCAGCGAGCAGGAAGCAGGGTAGACAGTACTAGTGAGTCATCACCACGGGACTTAAAGATGGAGACAGGAGGACTGATGGCCACCGTGGTCATCCAAGAGTTCATGGATATTACAGGGAAGATCTGGGTAAGACATTTCTACAGATCTGTCATTAAGCAAGAGGGACATTTCACCCAGAAACTGAATCTCATTTCAAAGCAATAGAGGTAAAACTGATAGAAGAATATAGGGTATCTTTGACAGGGATGGAGCCTTTCTCCTGGCTCATGTGCTTAGCTTGGCCAGCCAAGGTCCCAGAAACTCAACACCATCAAAGCCAAACTCAACATGTTCAAGAAATGAAATTCACAGACATCAGAAGATGAGTTTTAGAAAGAAGTATTTTTATGATAGGGAACTTAAGAGAGGAAAATAAGGTATAGCTCTTGTGCAGCAGGCAGGGTGCCAGAATGGGCTATCATTGAACATCACTGCCTGTGAGCTAATAAGGCTTGGGAATGAGCTGGTTGAACCAGTTCCCATTTCCAGCTGTCCAGGTCCCTTGCAATTTCAGTACAGTTTCTCAAAAGGAGATATTCCTTTAGGGAAAAAGATAAGGAAAAATGACAAACCTCTTCCTGGCATCTCCAGCCTCTGGCCATGATGAAACCAGAGTCATTTCAGCTCAAACATTTCTGGCATCTCTGGACTTCTGCAATGAAGTGGCCGCCAAGCAGGCCCAAGGACATTTCTTGCTTTTAGCCAAAAGCAAACCTGGTCAGTTTTTTGGGGGGTCTTTTTACCCTAAACTGCTTAGCCAGTTTCTACCTCTTGTTGTCATCAATATAATTTCTATTATTGACCTTATAGAAAAGACAACAAATAATCCTGGACAGATTCCAGATGCATCAGGCACTAAAAGAGTTTTGTTTTCAGCAAGAAGCAATCACTAAAATACTCCTTAAAGAAAAAGAAAATCTCATTTTCTCAAATGTGTATCGTATTTATGGAACAATAAGAAGTTCAAATCTTGAGAAAACTGTGTTCTTGTAATGCTTATTACGTAAATAATAAAACATAAAATAAAATATAATTTGTTTTAAATTTTCTAAACAAAAGATTTTACTGCTCAGGGAATACCCTTTGCGCTTTACATTATTAAATTAAGTTCTGTAATTAGTTGGGCTTTGTCATGTGAGCCATGTTCCTATTGCATGAAAAGACTTTGGGACAGAGGATTAGCAGTCAGATTAAGAGGAGTCCCAGGACTCATAAACCAAGGCACTGTGTGGCCAATGACTGGAGCATCTGCACCTGTCTCGGCTCCTCTTACTACGTGAGTATGCAAATGCTGAATAAAAATAGACACCCACTTGGCAATTTTGCAGTTATATGGAAGGCATAAGCATCATACTTGCATTCCGTATGTTACAGCTCTGATCCAGACTTGTTGAATTTTCTCTATGAACCAATGTAAGAAATACTCAGTTTATAATTGTCTTGCCAAGTGCATTCTTGTCAACATGATGAATTATCCATTGAGTGAAGTTCAAGCCAGGTGTATCTAATTAATCACAATAACTGCATGACTTAGATTTTGAAAACAAGTTATTTAGACACTGTATACAATATCTACCTGCTGAACTAAATTCTGGCTTGACTTAATTCTGTGTGCTTGTGTGTGTGTGTGTGTGTGTGTGTGTGTGTGTGTGTGTGTATGTATGTAGAGCTTGAGAACAATCTCAGGTGTCTTTCCGCAGAAGCTGTCTTCCTTTTTTTCTTTTGAGACATGGGCTTTCATTGGCCAAGAGCTCACTAACAAGAGCAGTCTGCCTAGTCAGTAAGCCTCAGGGATCTGTCCGTCTCCACCTCCCTACTGCTGAGAAGGAAAACACATGTTATCATGTCCAGATTTTTTGAAAAGTGGGTCTGAGGATTGAACTCAAGTCCTCATGCTTGCAATGCATGTATATGTTTGAATTTTAATGCATATTCAAAGTAGGTAGTGCAGGTAGATTATCTAAGAGTACAAAACAAAATATTTCTAAAAATATAGCTTCATAGGTCTGTTAGCAAGAAATACAATCTTTAAAGTTTTATCTATAAAGTTTTATTTGCGGGGCTGGAGAGATGGCCTAGTGGTTAAGAGCGCCGACCGCTCTTGCAGAGGACCCGGGTTCGATCCCCAGCACCCACATGGCGGCCGAGAACCGTCTGAGACTCCAGTTCCAGGGGAATCCGAGACCCTCTTCTGACCTCCGCAGCATTGCACGACACGGGTGCACACACCTGCATGCAGACAGTACATTCATGCACATACCGAAATAAATTAAAAAAAAAAGTTTTATTTGCTCCTAATTTCTCTTTCCAAACTATATTTCAATCCCTTTATCACACAGTATATTCTTTTGTTGTTGTTGTTTGGTCTTTTTGAGACAAGTTCTCCCGGTAGCCCCAGCTGACCTGGATCTCACTCTGTAGACCAGCCTGGCCTTGAACTCACAGAGATCCTCCTGCCTCTGCCTCCCAAGTGCTAGGATCAAAGGCGTGCACCACCACGCCCAGCAGTATGCTCTATTTGAACCAAGTAAGTTTAAAGTTTCAGAAGTGATTCAAGCATACTGATTCTAAATCATTATAGGCTTACAAAAATGCTTGCCTTTTCCAGTATAGAAATTTCCTCGCAAAGGCTGATAGCCTGTAGGAATATATAAACAAATTATAACCAAAAAGACACTCCATAAAATAATGAATTTTGGTATCTGTCCTTTTTTTCTTGTTTTCTTCTTTAATTGTTACGAATAATAAAACTAAATTATACTCAAATTTACAGTATTTGACTTCCATACTTTAAGAAAGAGAAACAATGTTCATTTGTTATGATTTGATTGAGATTTGAGTAGCTTTGAGAAAGATTCACAAATTGTCTTACAATTCTTTATCCTTCACTGTATAAGAAGTCTGGCATTCAGTCTTCCAGTGTTTCATCCAAAACACCCACTCTGGTGCTGAAGTTAATATGATTTGTAGAACTATAATATTTTGAGTTTTTACAGTTACTTTGTTTTAGAAGAAATGAAGGGTTAAAAATCATATTGTGGGAATGAAAAGTCAATCAAATAGGAATAAACCAAGCAAATGTGATACGCTAGAAGCCAAGCAAAAATATTCCTAAAAAGCTAGATGTGGTGGTGCACATCTTTAATCCTAACACTCCAGAGGCAGAGGTAGGTGGATCTCTGTGAGTTCAAGGTCAGCCTGCTGTACATAGTGAATTCCAGGATAGTGAGGGCTATGGAGCAATACTGTCTCAAAAAAAATATATTTCTAAAAGAAGACTGGATCAGCATTGTCCTCTGCTACTGTTGTAATCCTCTGGTAGCTTCAGATGTGTTCAAGCAAAGTATGGGGATGTGCTCCCCTTTCAAATTCCACTCAAATAAGAACAAAATAAAAAGATGTGAAAACATCATCAAGCAGAATGGAGGCAGAGATCACAGCAGGTTAGCCACATCAACAAAGTTCTGAAAGATAAAATATAATATATCTGACTTATCTGAGAAGAAAGAGCTCCAGTAATTCACAGGAGAAAAAGAAACAGGATAATTTTTACTGTAAAGCCCTAGAAAAGATCAAATATTAGAGAAGAATATTGGTTTTTATGTGGTAATTTCTGAGAATAGAACAGGGTTCTTGAAATTTAAAAAGATGATAATGGGATTTTTTTTAACTCCACAGATGTAGAAGATAAATGAGAAAACTTATAAAATAATATGAGAGACTTAGAGACTCTCTTAAATAAATCTTTGAAAATTGGGAAAAAATTATAGAAGATCTAGTATCAAAATAATGTGAACTTCTAGAAAGAAAAGACAGAAAGAATGACAGGAAGGAGTTATCACATAACTAATATCAGAAAACAACGCATACAGTAATCACAAAGAACATTGTGTTCTGGATTGAATGTTCCATTAGGTTTCCAGTACAATAAATAATGAAGAAAAGAACATATCTGGGGATAAATTTCAAAACTCTGGAAATAAAAAGAAGATTCTAAAAACTTCCAAAGGAAAAAAGGCAATATCACTTAAAATAACATTGGACTTCAAGACGACAGAGCCGGAGCATGGAGGGGCAGCTTTGAAATCCGGAAGGAAGGCAGTTTCCATCCAAAATGCCATCCCTATAAAGCTTTCATCAAGTATAAAGTAGAAAAAGCATTTTCTCCCATTCAACTTTCTAGACAGTAATTGGAAGATAAGTTCCAGGAAAAAAAAAATACATTCAGGAAACAAAAGCAAAAACAGAAAAGGATAAAAAAACAATCTTAGTTTTCACAATGGAGAAGATGGGCAGTTAGGCATCCAAAACGACCTCCTTGAAGATGCAGCCAGAGAGCACCAGGAAGGAACAGGTACCCAGACAAGATCACTTACTACTTTATATTAAGAGGAATTGAGGAGCCAGGCATGGTGGTGTACACCTTTAATCCCAGCACTCAGGAGGCAGAGGCAGGCAGATCTCTGTGAGTTCAAGGCCAGCCTGATCTACAGAGTGAGCTCCGGGCCAGCTGGGACTAAAAGAGAGACCCTGTCTCAAAAAAACAAAAAAAAAAAAAAAACAGGAATTGGATACTTGTTTCAAGATGTAGAAGATGAATCATTAGCAGGTTATATAAATTAAAAATAAAGTTTTTACTTAGGAAAACTAATAAAATGGTCACATTGCTAAGCTTAATAAAGATAATCCTAACCTAAAAAGTGTTAAACTAAAATAGATAACTATATTTCGAGGCTGAGGAAATGTATGTATGTCAACTGGTGTGGGAGGGCTTCATGATGCTGAAGTATTTCCTCTGTAAAAGGAAGCAACAGAAGATATCTAAAGCTCAATCATACTCATGTAAGAAAGAGCGGAGTGAGTATGCTTTTCAGAGACATGTTTAGACAGGCCTTTGTGTCAAAAAAACAGCTAAAGAAAATGTGGTATCAGCCTCACAAAGAGGATTGGGAGGGAACAAGACGAAGAGCTGCACCACTGTCTCTCGTTATGAACACCATACTTGTACTTGTCTCTACACACCTGCATTAAATTAACAAAAATAAAATGTTAATTTTCCTAATAACTTTTGAATCTAATCTCTGAAGCCTTTGCTTAATAATGCCATTTAATTTAAGAGGAATGAATCCAGATTTGTGCCTACTTTATAATACTTGGAAAAGAAAAAGGTCATGAGTCAATGGCATTCAACTAGGTTCTTCTTTAAGGATTTAACTCCCTATTTTAATAGTTAAAATTATTTTCTTGAGCTCATGTTTCTTCAGCCATTAAACAAGAAGAAGCTGTTGGAATTCACTTTAACTTTAATTTCTCTCCAAACTCTATGTTGAACCTGGATGTAAGGGTGAAGCCATGAAGGATCATTGCACGCTTGTTATAATTGATGCTAATGTCAGCAAGGATATACTCTTCATATATCAAGTTGTCAGGTATTGTCACCTTAACAGGGTAAACGATTAAAAAGAAGAATTTTTACAATCATTTTAATGGGCTTCTTGTTCGTTTGTTTCATAGGAAGAAACCGAAGCTGATTTGTGAAAATAAACTTCCCATACTTTGCTTCTTTCTCCCTTCTTAAAGTGATCTATCAAGGAGATTGTCACAGGCTCTGTAAATCTCTTCTTCCTTTTATTTTAATAGGAAAATGAGAGTGCAATCCGGGTGCAGAAAAGGCCACTGTCTGGGCTCCTGTGATATCTTTTACCCACAGGTCACAGGAGACTTTCAAAGTTCTTTAAACTCCACATTATTAAGAAAGTGTAGCATTCCTTTTTTAGACAAGACAACCCGCCACCTCCCTCAAGTGGCCAATTGGATTAGTTTCCTGTTTCCAGAGCTGACTTGTGGTTTATTTCTAAGAACTAGACAGACATGTATAATGTCTGGTAGGATGGATTCTGTTTTCTTTAATGAATTCACTGGCCTTTAGGGTGAAGGGGGCTGATTCCACTGAATGGTACTCATATTTAGCCTCCTGGGCTTAACCAAAGGCCAGCAGTGGTTCACAGAGCTGGCCAACCTAGGGCTGTTTATCAATGCTAAGACTTCATCCAAACTCCATTGTATTTACTTATATAAAACCCTACACCATTTTTTTCATTAGATCAGAGCTGCTCACTGCCTGCACAAATTGACCTTTCACTGATTGTATATCAAGCCCCAAACTGCTTAATAATATTATTCTCACATGCTAAGCAAATACTCTACCACTGAGCTATAACCCCAGTCCCAGAAGCTGCTTTTCTTTTCTTTAAAGACTTACTTTTATTATTTCTAATTTTGTGCATGTGGATAGGATGCACATGAGTTCGAGTGCCTATGGAGGCTAGATGCGTCAGATCCCTGGTGGTTAGGAGCCATGTGACATGGGTCCTGGGAATTTAACCAAGGTTCTCTGTAAGAATAGTACATACATTTAACCACTGAGCCATCTATCCACTGCCCTAGAGCAGTAACATTGTCAGAACTATCTGCAGTTAAATTATCTTTAGACCATTCCACTCCAAAACTTCATTTTAGTAGACACACAGAAAAGTCACTGTTCTAAATCAGCAAGTATACTTTAGCTCAAATCACCTTCAAGAATAAACTATATCAAGGATATTGTAAGATATTAACTTGAATAATAGCATATGGGTTGATGTTCACATTTTAATGACAACTAAATAAAATTTTTCTTATTTAAATTTGTGTGCTCTGTGTGTATGTATGTGTGTGTGTGTGTGTGTGTGTGTTATACACGTGGGAGATGTCTGAACACATTTGTGTGGAGGCCAGAGGCTGATATCAGATGTCTTCCTCTGTCTTTTTCCAACTTATTTTTTTTAAGAAACTGAGTCTCTCACTGAACTTGAAGTGCATAGCTTCAACTATCCTGGCAGGTCAGCAAGCCCTAGGGATGTCTCTACATCCCAGTACTCAGATTATAGGCATGCACCTCCACACACAGCTTTTTACATGCATACCAGAGATTTGAACTTAAGTCCTCATGCTTGCTCAGCAAGTCTTTAGCTACTGAGCCATCTCCTCAGCTGCTTCAAATTCCTTTTCTGACATTTTAATTCTCGGGTTTCATGAAACAGTCAAAGAACTGTGAGAGTTGTCACTTGCATAAAAGCAAAACACAAACTAATAGAGCTTTGTTGCTTTGTTGTCTAAATAATATTTATCTAAAGTTTTCAAGTTAATTCAAATAAAGCCTTACAATCATCTAAATCAGCTATTAAGGGGTTACTTTTTTACCATCTCTTTCACCTTGCTCCCAGTACCAATCACATGATAAATTCTTATACAAAAATAGCCTCTCTGGTATTTTGGCTCCACAACTGATTTCTCAATAAAGCCAAACCCCTAGGAATGAAAACACTGTCTTCATGTGCACACAAAACTATCTAAATCTCTGAGCAACAAAATGGCCAACTGTGTAGAGCTGGATGATGCTGGATAATCTTAAAACAGATGAAGCAGTGCTGGAGAGATGGCTCAGTGATTAAAAGAACTGGCTGGTCTTCCAGAGGACCCAGTTTTGATTGCTAGCACCTACAACCATCTGTAACTTCAGTTCCAGAGTATCCAGTGCCCTCTTCTGACTTCTGCAAGCATTGCATGACATGGGTGCACTTACATACATACAAGCAATAAATACACTCATACACATAAAATAAAAATAATAAACTAAATATTTTAAAACAGATGAAACTACAAGAGTCTCATTCTTCTGTAACCTTCTAAATTGCACCAGTCTCTCTTGACAGGGTTACTTGGGTTCAATTATCATTCATTGCTAAAGCTTTGAGGTAGTAGGGTTAACAACACATTCAATGTATTCAATACAAAACATTTCAATACTTAGGTTCTATTGCCTGAAGGCAATGTGTTAATATTATGAATGGGTTATTTGAAGTGAACTTGGGATAGCTACCTCAATATCACACATATCAAAGACAACTTTTGATGTCACCTCATGTAAGAAATCATTTTTCTGTTATGGTTGGTACCATCAAGAGTAGATGTTGTCAGGATTCACCAGGGTAATCCATTCTGCTGTCTTTTCTCTCCCTCTCTCTCTTTCTGGCTTCTCAGTTTATTCTTATTTCTCACTGCCTCTTCTGAAAAAATCCAAAGCTAAGTCAGTTTCACCTTTAATCCACCAATATTCCTGAAGAACGAAAGCATTCAAGGTTTAGATGTACACCAAGGAAGAAGTCCTTTTAACTAAACCAAACTTTGATGACAACTTTTTATTCTACTCAGGAGATCTGTGACAACCAAAGGGGCTTGATATTGCTTCTGTTTTATAGGAAGGGAAACTCCATTTATATTAACATGCCAGGAACCAATATCTTGGTTTACTTGTTCTGTGTAAAGTACTCTATAGGAAAGTGTGGCTAGGGACTGAATTGCTTTAGGGGTCTGGAGTTGAGACAGACTAAGTTTTCCTTATTATATGGGTAGAATGTCATAATGAAGTTTCCACATTTTGCTAAATTGAAGGCCACGGAAGACAAATAGATGCCAAACATTACAGACTCAAACTTCACACCCCAAAATGTCTGGTGTTTTGTGATACTCATCATGCTTAACCAGCAGAGGATATAGACAAGTTTAAAATGAGACCCTTCTTTTGTTTTTAGTAACTAAGACTCTTGTATGTTGAATCCCTAATTTAGACCAAAAGATCTAGATGTTTTTGTTCTATTCCTTTACCTACCCTTCCACCAATGCTGTTCTTTAGTGCAACCTACAAGATATGGGTGATTAGAGTGAGAAACAGCAGAAACCCAAGGGAAAATGAAATGTGTTGCCTAAGTCCTTGTTCCAAATGTTGAGGCCAGACTCAACCTGAGGATCTGCAAATCTAGCAAGCCCTACCAGCAAGTACCTGGACTGGGGTTTATCATTCTTTCTGTAGAGATGTAGTAGTTCCCCACTTTTCTATTTCTCTGTAGGCCTATAATCTTTTTTTTTCCCCAGACATTCTCTTCGTGCAAAGAAAGAGACTACAGAGACATACAAGTCACCTCTGAAACATAGTAGTCACTAGATATACCACCAGAAATTCTTTCCAATTTCAAGCTAGACGTCTGAGAACAAAGGACAAGCATTTCTCAATCTACTATGTGCCGCCATAGTCTCCCTAACATATTGGGATCTGCTGAGTTACTTGCTTCCCTGAACAGAGTCACTGACTCTAGCCATGTATCTAGAGTGGGATTTAAGATCCACAGCCCGTTCTTTTCAAAGCAGCAAATCATAAAGTTGATTTTTCCATATACTTTTCATCTCAAGGTCTGCTTACCAATTGACTCCTCACAGTATGTTTGCTGTTTTGCAGAATAGATGAAATTCAAGATTCCCCAGTAACCAAAGCAAGAGAACTCCTCAGACCAATGACCTTCCAAATAACCTTCTCATTCTTTTCACATTCTGAGAATGGGAATGGAGGCCAGAAAGATATGTGAGAGGGAATGAAGGCCAGAACTGCAGTTTTTATCTATGACCTGACAGGAAGGTGGAAAAGCAGAGAATATTACATGTTACCCAGTATTTTTTCTCCCCAAGAACGTTTGCCAACACAAACATATACTTTTACATGAACAACTCTCATTTGTACTTTTTGCTATAAACAGCCTGTTTAAACTTAACAAGGACAGGAGAACTTTTCCACTAAATGGAATATTAGCTTCTTGAAGCCAGGAATTTTGAGACCTAGTAAATCCTGTTGGTAGCCAGCTAACCAGGGCTGCTAATGTGGGCGCAGTGAGTCTCACAGCATTCTCCAAATGTGCTTCTCATACCATGAGACCCTTCCTGTCAGCCTTCCTCAATGTTACTCATGTTTTAATAACTTCATTTCCATACAGTTTATCCTCAATGAGTCAACAGCTCTTCCCCGAGCTTCTCTTGGACATTCTCCCTGACTCTGCATATCAGAGACCAATTTTCAGCACAAACTTAGGAAAAGCATTAAGTCATGACTCTTCTCTGAGAATTCTACCAACAGCCATAGGAGGATAGTTCACCAACAGCAGGCAAACTGGATTTCAGGACTGACTTTATGCAAAAAATAAAAATAAAAATAAAAACTTTCTTTCATTTGTAGCCTACCCATTTCCAATGTCAATAAAACATAAGAAATCAAATTTTAAACACCTTGGAAGATTAATTACTTTGTGAATTATGCCTGTAATCACATGAATCTTAATCTTAACTATTTTGTTAAAATGAGACCCCAAAGACTTTTCCGAACTGAGCCTTCTTCAGCATCTACTGAACATCCTACTTTCCCCATTCCTCAGAACCATCTTCAGGAAGTGTTAGAAGGAAGTCCCTGCTACAAGTAAACCATTTTGGTGTTTTAGGGCAGAAAAGGGAATGAGAGCCATCCTCCCTAAAAGTTGCCTCTTTGGGGCATGTGTGGGCATCCCAGGCCCCTTCCATGTGTCACCTACTAAGGTCTGACATCTTACAGGTGGCCATGTTCTGGACCCTCATACTTATCCCACAAGTGAAATGGACCTCTTCACATCTCCTTCCCTCATGGCTCTTTCTAACAGCAAAGATCATTGGAAAATAATAATAATAAAATAGCAAAAAAATAATAAAATAGCAAAATAACAGCAACAAAAGTCTTGGACTTCTCAGATACCTCTGTGCACATTATAATGATGCTACTAGAGGAAGGAGCTTTAGAAATGGGCCATTTTGGCCCTGTGAAAGAAAGGGGGACACTTACTATTGCTGTCCTCACGGAGCCCTAGAAGTACAGGGTGGGTTGCCTTTCCTTCCCCAAATGGCAGGCTCCTGAGCATGCACATTCTAACATGCATGCTGAGCTCCTGACCTGATCAATTTCTGATCCCAAGATGGTGTGAGTCAGGGTACTGACCATTGTCTCAGTCACTTTTGTATCAATAGTTCAGCAAAGTCAAAATTTGGAAAAGCAAGCAAAAGTAGAAATAAATATATAAATGAATAAGCCACCCATCTCAAATGTTGGGCCCCTTATTGCGTACTTCTCTCTGAAGTCTGGAAGTAGTGGAAAAATTCCATTAGCCAGGGGGAAACCCTGTGAACTGGAATAGTGACTGAAGTTTTCATTAACCCGCTGCAAATTCCAAATACTCTCAGGAGAAATAACACTTGAACAAGCACCGAGCTTATTGTTGATCTTTAAATTTTCCACAGAATTACAAGGGTACAAGGATTTTCATAAGGCCAGGGTATGTTCTGACTGAAGTGGTTACACCACAATTTAGCAGCACCCTCAGGAAAAATGAAGCACTGGAAGTTGCTTATATTAAATGTCACTGGAGTTTGTAGGTCCAACTAAGTACTTCAAGCTCATTACTCTTGCTAGCTCCAGGAAAACTCAAGAAGCAGGTATATACATTCAGAAAAGGGTCCACAATTTAGAATCCAAGATTCTAGACCCATAATGGTAACATTTATAAAAACCAGTCTTATTTTCTTAATGAATTAATAAATAAATATTGAACTTAAGAAAATCGAGTGATTCGTATTTTGCATAGCTAAATTTTAACATAACAAAACACATTTTGGTTTCAAAGATTTAGAAAGATATTCCTTAAAGATCAAAGTAAGAGAAAAAGAATAATGGGATTTACTTGATTTCCAAGTTTAAGCCCTATTTGTAGAATAACACACCACAGTCTTTAGCATTATCCCTTCATTCATCGAAGTAGAAGCCTGGAAAATATATTTTCTACTCAGAAAGTTCTGAGAAAATGGCAAAACTTTGTTTTGTTTGTAGAATTCTTTTTCTTTTCTTTTTTTTTTTTTTTTGGTCTTTTCGAGACAGGGTCTCCCTGTAGCCCCAGCTGTCCTGGAACTCACTCTGTAGACCAGGCTGGCCTTGAACTCACAAAGATCTGCCTGCCTCTGCCTCCCAAATGCTAGGATTAAAGGCATGCGCCACCACGCCCGGCCAATTGTAGAATTCTTTTCATTCAGGGCTGGTGAGATGGCTCAGCAAATGAAGGCCCCTGACACCAAGCCCAACAACCTTGATTCAATCTCTGGGATCCACAAGTTGTCTTCTGATCTCCACACATGTGTATCATGTACAGTCATACACATCCACATGTACACAAAATACATAATCAAAATTAAAATTTAAAATGATTTCTTTCAAAATGATTCATGAGTCAAGAAATATTATTTTATGCAAATTAAAGTAACCATAAGGTTATATCATACCCCAATTTTTGATGAAAAGTTTTCAACTTATTCTCTTTTTTAGAAAATGATGAAGAAGGCCAGGCATTATAACTCAGATCTTTAATCCCAGCACTTGGGAGGCAAAAGGCAGGTGGATTTCTATGAGATGGAGGCCAGTCTGGTACATAGCTAATTCTAGGCCAGCTGAGACTATAGGAAGACACTGTTTCAAACAAACAAACAAACAAACAAACAAAAAAGACAAAGAAAACCAAGGAGATCCATCAAATAATATAATAGTAAGACTGTATTAATGACAAAAAGATATCAATTTAGTTATAATTTTGGTCTTTTTTTTTTTTTTTTTAAGGGATTCTACAATATAATGACACAGTTGTTTGCAGATAATATTGATGGTACTCAGTATGTCATACAATTAGGTAATTGGTGCATTTTGAGACAGGGTCTCCCTGTAGCCACAGCTGGCCTGGAACTCACTTTATAGACCAGGCTGGACTTGAACTCACAGAAATCTGCCTCCCAAGTGCTAGGAGTAAAGGCATGTGCCACCATGCCTGGCCCAATTTAATTATTTCTATCCAAACAAATGAAGAATGATAACCTAGTGCCTTGAGGAACTACAGAGATTCTATTTTCAAAAGTTAAACAGGAATTAAGAGAACAAAGAGCTGGCAAAAGAGACAAAAAGCAACAGAAGAAGATATACTGTGGTGGTTTAAATGAGAGTTTTCCCCATAGGCTTTAAGTATTCAGACATTTTGTCTCCAGTTGGTGGCACTGTTCTTGGAGGTCTTAGAAGGTGTGGCCGTGCTGGAGGAAGTACATCACTGGGGGAGGGCTTAGTGAGTTTAACAAGCCTTACGGCCTCCAGTCTCTCTCTCTCTCTCTCTCTCTCGATGGTGCTTATTCCGAGATGTGAGCCTCGGCTTGCTGCTCCAGCCCCAGCTGCCATGCCTCCCGCCACAGTGGACTCTGATTCCCTGGAACCGTCAATCATAAGCTCAAATAAACCCTTCCTTTTATAACTTCCCTTGGTCATGGTGGTTTATCACAGCAACAGAAAAGTGACTAATACATATACTTAAAGAAAAATTTCCCACTTTTACCAGAGCTAGAATAAACTTGAGGACTCATTTGTTGAGTTCTTGGGGGATGCTAAGCAATCAGTGAGAGAGGAATCATATAACCGCCAGGGACTATCTTCAGACTTTGATTCTGCTTGGGGGTTCTGTCTCATATTGGAAAGACACAAGTCTATAACATTAGTGTTTCTCTGCTTGTGTAAGTCCTAGGGTAAAACTGAAGAAAAGACCAAAATTATATTACTCTAAATATCTTTTTTTGTCAATGAGACACTTTAGGAAATACACACACACACACACACACACACACACACACACACACACACCACAATGAAAAAATTTTGGCTGATCAGATAAACTTAATGATGTATAAATAATTCAGACATGAAAACAGAGGAAAGAAGGTGCTATATTAAACACAAAACACTTGCATGCAATTTAAATTTGATCAAGCAATTTAATCACCAGAAAATGTCATCATCTATTTAGGATCCTCGCTGAACATTAGTAGAAAACATTGGAAGTTTTAAAACAATAAATTGAAAACAATGGTTTCTCAAAGCCTGATGTGAATGACTCCAACATGAAAGAATCTCCGCATAATAGCATTGTTGCTCCCTCACCCTGTGACAAGCTGTTTTATGGCTATTCCCTCTCCAGTTCTCAAAGTAAGACTATAATGTGAAGCTAAAAGAAAAAAAAATCTGTTGGTTTCAATTTTTCTTAAATCAGCTATAATTCAACAACGTGAAACAATTAAAAATAGCTCGGCGCTTAATGTTCAGAAAACCAGTTGTAGCATGTGCGGGTTTTGCTCACCCAATCAACATCAACACCACGTTATGGTGAAATGAAACCATTCTACTGAAGCATCCACTCTGGCCTGCAATTCTGTGGGAACTGAGTGTCACAACCTTCTGTCCCCTGGGCTGCTTCCTTCTATTAACACAATATTCCCACTGTTAGCAGAAATCTGAGTGCATCTCAAGAACACAGACAATACATAAGCATTGTTTTTGTGCTCCCATAGAATGACCTAAAAATGCATAAGATTACTTGCAGTGATTATGTTTTTATTATCCCCAGAATAAGTTCTAGAAGACTAAAGTAGGTAAAAACAGATACGTCAGAGTTTCTTGTTCCATAATAATTACAATTTTATGGGGCACTGATAGCACCAGGAAAGTAGGTAAATGTCCAAATAGCATTCTATACTGGAAGGCAGCTTGCCTAGGAAAACCACCTACATCATTAAGACACCATCCCCAGAGGATAGAACAAGTTGATCTGAGAGAATATTCAAAGGCTTGGGAAAGTAGTTTTTGCTTCCTAGTTGATTCTACTATGACTTATGGAAAGTATTTTTTGCTTCCATTTTTATTTAAGAAAATGTGTCACCTATTTCATTTATGAAAACATTTTACTAATAAGGCTGGAGAGATAGCTCCAGTTCCAGGGGATTCAATGCCCTCTTCTGGCCTCTTCAGGCATTGCATGCATGTAGTGCACTTAACTACATTCAGACAAAACAAGCACAGAGAATTTATAAAAAATGTATTTGAAAAATAAAAATAAATAAAATTGGGGGTGTGCCAGGGAGGGAGCCTCTTCTGGCTGAAGCTGGTGGCTCAGTTCATTGAAGGACCTCAGCTGCAAAGTCTGTGACTTGACGAAGATCAAAGTCATGGCAGGTCCAGAAACTGATGGCCAGTTCCATTTCACTGGTATTAAAAAATATTTCAACTTGGGGCTGGAGAGATGGCTCAGCGGTTAAGAGTGCCCACTGTTCTTGCAGAGGACCCGGGTTCGATTCCCAGCACCCATATGGTGAACCGTCTTTAACTCCAGTTCCAGGGGAATCTGATGCCCTCTTCTGACCTCCAGGGGAATCTGACGCCCTCTTCCGACCTCTGTGGCATTGCACGACACGGGCACACCAACCTACATGCAGACAGTACACTCATGCACATAAAAAAAAAAAAATTCAACTCTTTCACTCTTACTGGTAGAAGGAATTTTGTACTGGCCACATATGGAGGCATTGCTTTGTTGGTCTTAAAAAGACTCCAGCTATGAAAGCAACATAAATGGATTCTGAAATGTCCAGCCTCATCTGTTAAGTCCCATGCCTGGAGAAGCTAATGTCAACTCATCATGTAATACTCAATTTGTACAATAAATTATAAACCTGGAAAAATAAATAAATAAATTTGGCTTTCATTCATCAGCAAAATGAAAGCTGAACAAATCCTTGGAGATTACCTAGTGTTTGGTTCACGAACTTTCATGACCCTACAGATCACTTAGGATCCTGTAAAAATTCTAAGTTCTAAGACAAGAAGTACAAGAGGGAGGAAGGCCTGACCAGTATGGCTAGAATGACCATACTTTGACTAGACAGGAAGTTCTCCTCTGATTTTAACAGATGAGTAAATTAATATTCAAGGAGATATCATGACTTCTTTAAGGGAAGACAATTTGGCAAAGGGACAAAATGTGATCAGAATACATGACTTCCTTCTCACAGTCATGACAGCAACTACTACATGGAAAGGACAGATATTTTCTTAAAAATAATAATAATCTAATTTTCCATAGAATGCTTGGAGGAAACTAAGATATAATGGGATTTGGGCAATATACTATAGAAATTGATTTATTGAAGAAAGCTAAAATGTACACCTGTAAGAATCAGGTTTGAGGAGGCTGTTGATATATAATATATGGTGAAAGAATAAAACACACTGTTGTGGGGGGGACTGGAGAGATGGCTCAGCAGTTAAGAGCATCAGCTGCTCTTGCAGAGGACCTGGATTCGAATCCTAGCACCATATGGTAGCTAACAACCATCCTTAACTCAAGTTCCATGAGAATCTGATGCCTTCTTCTAATTCCATGGGCATTGCACGACACGGGTGCACTTACACACATGCAGGCAATACACTCATACATATAAAATAAAAATAATAAAATATTGAAAGAAATAATAAAAAGACACTGAACAGAAGGGAGAAATAAGCCAACTGTAAAATAGCAGAAGATTACTAAGAGGGAGAAATGGAAAAACAATAGACAGAAAATAAAAAAATCCCAGGCCGAGAAGAGGAAAATGAGAATAAAAGTAAAGAGCTGTAAATTAAACACGGATTCTAGAATAAAAGGAAAATGCAGTAGTGCTGAAGGAAAACCTAGTGAGACTGAAGGGTTCCTGGTAAAAACCATACAAAATGAATGGCAAGAGCAGAGAAATCACAGGAAGGTGGAACATTAAAAAACATGCAAACATCCATAGAAAAAATGCACATCTTATTTAGTAGGAAAAAACAGAAAAGAAGTTGTATTTTGTTTAGCATAGTTTTTCAGTCTGTATATTTAAAACGAAAATTCTAATCCCTCCCTTACCACCCAAACATGAAACGATAGCCCAGTCCCAGGAGGAAAAACAGGAGATCATCTGAGCTACCATCTCCACGAGGCAAGGGGACATGAAGGAAAAACAAGTTTCACACGGGTTGAAAAGCATTCCAATTTTCGTGTCCAGTATAAAATATCAAGAGACCCAGAAACTATTCTCCAGCCAGGTGACTGTGTTTCACCACAACATGAGTTACAGCTTTTGAACTTAGGTCTGGCCTAAGAAGCTTCTCTAGGCAGCCAGTGCCCACGGGATGCCCTTCTGAGGAAGCGTCTTCCCTTTAAGCGTGTCCTATGAAACCGAATACTACTGACCTAGTCCTGGCCACTCTGAATTTCCAGCACTGTAGCATTGAATTCTATTGTTACATAAATGGACTTAAGTTGTGGCTACAGGAAAGTCAATCTAACACATACTCACCAGCCACATTCATACCCTTACTGTGCCTCATTTCTAGCTCTAAAAACTACATGGGGATATGGTAGCACACGCCTTTGATTCCAGCACTCAGGAGACAGAGGTAGGCAGATCTCTGTGAGATCAAGGCCAGCCTGACCTCCATAGTGAGTTCCAAGCCATCTGGGGCTACAGGAAGAATTTGTCTCAAAATAGACCAAAATAATAATAATAATAATAATAATAATAATAATAATAATATTTCAAAGAAGCAAAACAGAATGTGGTTGGCATTTTCTCTACTAGAGATCAGACATTGACCATTCATGTGTTTCCAAGGAAAGCTCAGGTCATGGAAATAGGTAAAGCTGGCTTGCTATGATAAGAATATGAGCACATGTTCCATTAACAGATGGCTTCACCTCCCAGCTTCAGTATACACAACTACATCCTTGGTGTTATCACAAGCACCAGTTTTACAATTAAATAAATGCAGCTTGTTATATGCAATCTCCATGTGTTATTTGTTTGGTTGGTATTTTGTTTTTTGCAATCAGTTTTTAGATCCTGAATTTTCTTCAAAGAATGTAGAGAGTTTATTTAGGAGATGAAAGGGTAAAGGAGCAGATGTGGGACAAATAGCTCAAAAACAAGTAATACTTTTAAAAACATAAGAGTAACTGATGAGGGCTGGAGAGATGGCCTAGCAGTTAAGAGCACCAACTGCTCTTGCAGAGGACCTGGGTTTGATCCCCAGCACCCACATGGTGGCTGAGAACTGTCTGTAACTCCAATTCCAGGAGAACTCCAGTTCCAGGGGAATCCGACACCCTCTTCTGACCTCTGCAGCATTGCACGACACGGGTGCACAAACCTACTTGCAGACAGTACATTCACATACATAAAAAATAAATAAAATTTTTGAAAAAAGAGTAACTGATGAATGAATAATGAAAATGTGGTACATTTATACAATGGAGTTCTACTCAGCAATAAAGAAAAATGAAATTTTCAGGTAAATGGAAGGAACATGAAACTGTTACACTAAGTGAACTAATAACAGACTCAGAAAGACAAGTGACATATGTTCTTTCTCTTTTTGCAACAGATGGAGACTATTACAGAATTCCACAACCGGCCAAGCCCAAAAAATAAGTATCTGTAAGAAGCCCAGCCCTAAGTGACACATCTCCAATGGATCCTCTATACTTAAGACTCAGGGAACATAGCAAAATGGGTAGAGAGAATATTAACGCCATCGTCCAACTCTCATCAGTGAAGCTTCCTCCTGCAAAAGAAATGATTAACACAGAAAGCCACAGCTAGCCAAAATGTAGAGAATAAGAGACTGCAGAGTTCATGTCCCTGGATAAGACTCCTATATTAAACCTCTGCCACCCATGCTCAGGGACCATTGAGGAAGAGGGGGACAGGAAGATTGTAAAAGCCAGGGCTGGTGCATCGTCATAAGGAAACCATCTTCCAGGTCTCTGGGACCTTGCTTATGTGAACTTACAGCAAGTATGACAACATCCACAAGACCCATGTTGAGCCAATCAGACAAAAATTTAGCATAGAACTGGGGAAACAGGTAGCAAGCTCCAACCTTAACTGAGAAACTATTGGCAGGTGACAGGTGAGGGAGAGTTGTTCTAGACGGGCTGACTAGGCTGCAGTGGATGCACTCACACCAATGGACATCCAGGACAAGGTTGTATCCATAGGTCTTAACACATGACAGGATGCCTGAAATCTGGTAGGGAATACACAGGGAAGTACAGATAGGGGAGGGAGGGAATCCAAATATGATTATGATGTAGTATATGAAATACACAAAAATTCAATAAAATATATATTGTAAAAAAAACTAAATTTATAAAACTCAAATTTAAAAAAGCAAGAGTGATTCATACTTACTTAGTGGCCTAATGAAAGCATGTAAGGGCACAGCCAGCAGGAAATCAGCCTTGCTTCTAATGTTTGTTCCTGTGGTTCTAGCTATTGGAAATATTTTCTTTTCATTGGTCAATAATGATTCACTTACAAAGCTGCTTGGTTCTTGCATCTTAACTTGAAATCCTCTGCAAGAGTCCTTTGGACTCAGAGTCAAAGACTGAGAGAAGCCTAGGGAAGAGCTCCCCTGAATTTGATTCTGACTTTACAGCCTGCTGAGCAGATGGAAGGTTCCTGTGTAAAGGAACTGCTGTGGCCTTGCTGTCAAGCATCAATATTCTCTGATAAGGAGAAACATACTTCTTAATGTGATAACCTGCTCCTAGGCCTTCTATCCTGACTCCACACCATGGCTGCCTTTCAGGAAGCCCATATCAGTCTTCTCAAACATGTCTGAAACCATCCAGCTCACATTCCACTAGAAACAGGAGGCTCTGACCCACATCCAAATAAAAACAAGAATCATCTAAAGCTTTCCTTCTTTCCAACATCAGAGGTTTCTGAAGACTGTTTAGATTGTGCTGAGCTGGAGTTCTTCCAGATGGAGCCGGAAACTAAAGTCACAAGGAGTATCTCAGCTGACTGATTAGGAGTCAGAAAACTTACACTGAAACACATGCCTTAGGTAGGAGAAGGAGGGCTAGTCTGATAAGTGTGTGAAGATCGGGAAACACACTTCTGTGAGGTTATCATTTGTATATATTTGAGAAATATTAATGACCACAGACATATATGGACACAAATTCCAAGAATGTTGCCTTCTCAAGGGTCTCTGATCCCCATATATTGTTGTTGTTTTTTTTTATTTAGACTAACCACAGAATAGCAAATAAACGTTTTCAAAAACCACAATAATAGGTTTTTCAGGTAGTGGCTGTCTATGTATTCCACTGTGACTCACCCTGGCCTCTATCTTTACCTGAAGACTGTGACTGAAAATATCTGTACTAAAGCCTCCTAGTGGTTCCTACGTCCAGTCACTCCTGTTAGGTCTCACCTTTTGGCTGTTAATTGGAAATAGAAGTGAAGGTCTAATTGCCATTTGTCTTAAACACATTTGATGGCTCTCAGTAGAAGCATTATAAAGCAGGAATGTCTGGTGGACTCAGCTGAGAATTAAACATGGTGGTCATGTCTGTGGGGGTTGCTAGTGAAAGGGTCAAGAGAAAACGAAGTAGTGTTTGCCAAAATACATGTGACTAATGAGCTTGCTAAAAAGAGCTGATGCTGAGAAAGAAAACAGAAACATAGTTAGGCAGTCCCGATGAGCAGCAGGTAGAACAAGGCTTCAGCACAAGCCTGATCACGTTGCCATGATGGTCAATCCGACCACTCCATCATCACCTCTGGCGTCCTTCCAGCCCTCCCCACCTCATGGACCGGGAAATGAGTATTAACATGATAGTTACAGAGAGTACAGAGACAACAGAATGGGAAAAATACATGCAAGCTAAACACTGAACAGGAATTAATAACCAGAAGATAGGAGCCTCGAAAATTCAATAGCAAAAAGTCCAAATAATTCAGTTTAAAACCGAGCAATAGTGCTGTGTAGACAGTTGCCAAAGACATTCAAATGATCAAAATATTTGTAGAAAAAATACTTGACACTATTAATCATCAAAGAAATGCATTTGAAATCATAATGAGTATTTCTCCCCTCCCCTGGAAAAAATGGAGAATATCATGGGCTATAACCCAGTTGGTAGATTGCTTTCCAAGAATGCACAAGGACCTGAGTTTAATTCACCACACTGTATAAAACCTGGCAGCTGGTACATGCCTATAATACAGAGGCAAGCAGATCAGATGTTCAGTGTCAACACTCCCAGGCCTAGCTCCTGTCACACATTTCATACACTTGCCAGATTAGTGAGTCCCCCAGGCCCAGTGTCCCCTCTCTGACATTCCACACACCCAGGCTCAGCTCTGGTCATGCCATTTTCATACTGATCCAATTTTGTCAGTTCTACAAAATCTCACCTGCCCCTGCCACCTTCCCCACACTCCCAGGCATAGGTGAGGTTGGGCAGCCTGTGTACAGCCCAGATAGACCCAGGCGACAGTAATGTTTACTTGATTTCTTGGTTACCACCAAATTGGAATTACCCAGTCCCTCCGATCAAAAGTCGATACTGAACTGTCCACATGTTCCCAAACCTAGCAGCAACCCCACCACTTCAGAATGTGTGGAGTCTGTCCTGGAACCAAAGGCTCAGAAGTTACACCTATCCTCTAGTCCTAGCTGAAGGGAAACCACCTTTATACCCTATTCACATATCAGCCCAGAGTGAACACCAAGCGTCACTCAACCAGTTCCCAATCTGACAAGTTGGGATAACAGCAAACAAAGATCCAAATACTCACTCAACAAAGCCAAGATTAGCTTTCCATACCAAGAAACACCATAGATGGCATAGCTTCACATGCCTAAATCCTACCACACAAACACAAACAGGATAAATAACTAAGAAAATATGTCTCCTCTTGACATTATCACTGCCATCATAATGTTTCCTGACACCGTTAGATATAAACTCACAGATTGACTCCAACACAGTGATAGTGGGTGACTTCAATATGCCATTCTCACCAGTAGGTCATCCAGACAAAAACTAAATGGAGAAACCCTGGAATTAAATGACATCTAACTCAAGTGGGTTTCACAGATATTTAGAGAACATTCTACCCAAACACTAAAGAACAGAGTTTATTCTCAGCAATCTACTTTCCTTCAAATCAATCACTTATTAGGACACAAAGCAAGGCTCAATAAGCTTAGGAAAACTGAAATAACTCTGTGTTCTATCTGACCACAAAGGAACAAAATTACATATCAATGATGACAGAAACAGGAAAGAATACAAAAATTCAGGGAAACTTAACAACTGAATGAAAATTAGATCAAGAGAGAACTAAGGAATAAAATTTAAAAATTCCTACAACTGGGCTGGAGAGATGGACTAGCGGTTAAGAGCACCGACTGCTCTTGCAAAGGACCCGGGTTTGATCCCCAGCACCCACATGGCAGCTGAAAACTATCTTTAACTCCACTTCCAGGGGAATTGGACACCCTCTTCTGACCTCCACGGCATTGCAAGACATGGGTGCACAAACCTACATGCAGACAGTACATTCATACACATATGAAAATAAATAAAAAATTTAAAAAATAATAAAATAAAAAATAAAAATTCCTACAACTGAATGAAAATGAAAATACAACATACTAAAATCTATGGGACACAGTACAGCAGTCCTAAGAGGAATGTGTATAACACTAAGTGCCTATATCAAGAAAATGGAGTGATCTCATGTTAATAACTTAATGACGCATGTGCAGGCCTTAGAAAAACAAGAATAAACAACACCCGGAAAGAAGAGACGAGAGGAGATCATCAAAATCAGAGCTTAAAATAATGGAAAAAACCTGATAAAACAAAGAATCAATGAAATGAAGAGTTGATTCTTAGAAAACATTAACAAGAGTGATAAATCTTTAGTCAAATTAACCAAAAGAAAGAGGGGACTCAAATTAATAAACTCAGAGATGAAAAGGGAAACATCACAAAAGACCTGAGAAAATTCAGAAAACCATCAGAACATACTTTAAAAATTTGTGTTCCACTAAACTGGAAAACCTATAAAAAAAAGGGGGGGTGTATACTTCTAGATATGTGACCTACCTAATATAAATCAAGGTGAAGTAAGTAAATTAAAAAGATGCACACCAACCAACGATAGGAGCAGCAATTAAAAATCTCCCAACTGAAAGGAACGCAGACGGGTAGAGCACAGGATTCTATCAGACCATGCAGTTCTCATACTCCTCAAACCTTTCTGCAAAATAGAAATGAAAGGAACACTTCCAAATTCTTTTATAATGTTATTTTATTTTTTATAATACTTTTTTTTTTGGTCTTTTCAAGACAGAGTCTCCCTGTAGCCCCAGCTGTCCTGGAACTCACTCTGTAGACCAGGCTGGCCTTGAACTCACAAAGATCCACCTGCCTCTGCCTCCCAAGTGCCAG
This sequence comes from Rhizomys pruinosus, assembly GCA_009823505.1. Lineage (NCBI taxonomy): Eukaryota > Metazoa > Chordata > Mammalia > Rodentia > Spalacidae > Rhizomys > Rhizomys pruinosus. The sequence goes on along the minus strand of VZQC01013003.1, from coordinate 3,109,758 downwards.
GATTAAAGGCGTGTGCCACCAAATACTTTTATCGATGAATTGTGTATTTCATTCATTATATTTCAATCCAATTGAACACATTCCCCTCTCCCTTCCACCATCCCACCTTTTTTCATGCCTTCTGCCATACAGGTCTTGCATCTTTTTCTCAGTCTTTCCAAAGTTTTTCCCTGCAGAGGCTTGTTGTTTTAGACAAAGTTTAACTGTATCATTTAGTTCATTTTTTTTTTTTTGAGACAGAGTCTCCCTATAGCCCCAGCTGTCTTGGACACTCTGTAGACCAGGCTGGCCTTGAACTCACAGAGATCCACCTGCCTCTGCCTCCTGAGTGCTAGAATCAAAGGTGTGCACCACCATACCCAGCTTATCATTTGGTTCTTTAACCAAGTCTTTATGTTGTTGTTTCCCCCTCCTCTTTGTATTGCTCCAACAGATGCCTATATAATCATCATATATGCATCAAAATTATGACCTCTGAGAATAAACTGTATGTTAATTCCAAAATATGTTTAGGAATTCACATTTTCCCCTTTAATTTTATATTACTCTAAAATATGAATACATGCCTTCCACCCATATACAGTAATTACAGAGTCTGAAAATAGTGGTAGGTCCATTCTAGATACAGTTAAGAGATTTACATTAAAACAACACAGTTGCTTTCAGATAAAAAGAAATATAACAATAATGTTCTTCAGCTTGCCTTTCAACTGGGGATTTGGTGTTAGCATCCACAAATGAGGGAAACCATTTGCCATTTGTTTTCCTGGGACTGTGTTACTTCACTTAGCATAATGGCTTCAAGTTCCATCCATTTACCTGCAAATTTCATGATGTCATCTTTCTTTACCACTAAATAGTACTCCATTATGTAGATGTGCCACATTTTTATGATGCTAGTATTACTCTAATGCCAAAACTAGACAAAAACCCAACCAAAACATAAAAGTATAAGACAATTTCTCTGATGAACATATATCCAAAAATTCTCAGTAAAATACTTCCAAACCAAATGCAAAAGCACCTTAAAAAAATTATCCACCGTGACCAGATCAACTTTATGCAGGGATGACTCAACATAAATAAATAAATAAATAAATAAATAAATAAATAAATAAATTCCAACAAAGAAATAAACTAAAAGTCAGAAACTGAATAATCAATATACAAAAAAGGCCTTTGACAAAAATCTAACATCCCTTCATGATAAAAGTCCTGAAAAATCTAGGTATACAGGAAACATACCTCAACATAATATAGGAAATGCAACAATCCCATAGCCAACATCATGCTAAATGGAAAGAGCTTCGAAGCATTTCTACCAAAATCAGGAATTAGACAAGGAAGTCCGCTCTCTCTATTCTTATGCCAGTATTGCTTGAAGTCTTAGAACAATAAGACAAGTGAAGGAGATAAAGGGGTTACAAACTAGAAAGAAAGAAGTCAGTGCATCTCTGTTTGCAAAGGATATGATTCTATACATAAAAGATCCTAAGTACTCTACAGGAAAGCTAGAGTGGATAAACATTTACCAAAGTAGCCAGAATAGAAAATTAACAGAGAAATTAGCATAAAACTCAACTCCAAATGGATCAAGGAATGAAAAATAATACCTGATACCTTGAATATCATAGAAAAGAGAGTACACTGGAACTTACAAGCATGAGAAACACCTTTTTGAACAGTACCCCAATAGCATAGATGTTAAGACCAATAATTGACAAATGAGACCACACGAAACTGAAAATCTCTGTACAGCAAGGACTCCATCATTAGAGTGAAGAGGCAGCCTACATAATGGAAAAAAAAAAAGTCTTTACCAGCTATACATCTGATAAAGGTATCTAAAATATATAAAGACCTCAAAAATTAAACATCAAGAAAACAGATAATCCAATTTTAAAATGGGGGTGGAACTAAGCAGAGAATTCTCAGAAGATACATAAATCGCTGAGAAATACTTTAAAAATGTTCGACATCCTTGTTGTCAGAGAAATGCAAATTAAAACTACACTGAGATTTGTCTTACCCCAACAGAATGGCTAAGATCCAAAAAACTGATGATGACAAATGCTGGCAAGGACGTGGGGAAAGGAGAACAATTATACACTGCTGGTGCAAAGTGCTCCAGCCACTACAGAAATTAATGTGGAGGTTCCTCAAAACCTGGAAATAGGTCAACACAAAATAAAAGTTTAACATACATCAAAAGGTGTACAAAAGTATGAAAAGTAAGTTTTCCCAGTACCAGTAAAGTACAACATGTTATTAATGTGGTCATAGTCAGTTGAGCTTAAGTAATACTCAAATCTCTCCCTGGATGTCTCTGCGATGTGAATTGGGTCTCAAAAAATGATATGTTGAAGTCCTAACCCTTGGTGTCTAGGAATGTGTCTTCATAGTAAAATAGGGTATTAAATATGTAAATTAAGATGAGGTCATTCTGGAGTATGATGGTCCCTTAATCCATCTTATAAGGACATAACTAATGTCCTTATAAGAAGGCTGTGTCCCCCTGTACTCCCAATTTCTCCAACTCTCCCCTAGTAACATCTGTTCCTCACTGTCCCCTCTTTCTGGTTCTTTCTTTTCCTTTACCTCCATGTATCCTTTCCATTTTCTTCACTCCTGATGTTACAGTGTTACATCAGGACATATACTCACTGTCGGGAATTGGTGCTGCAATCCACAAATGAGGGAGAACATATGTCCCTTGCTTTTCTGACTTTGCGTTACTTCACCTAGTATAACAATTCACTAGCTCCATCCATTTCCAGGCCAACACCAGGCAAGCGCAAATGCCTCTTAGCCAAGACCAACAGGGATGAAGAACAAGTTGAGACCAGAGTCATGACCTGTCAAGACTGCCAAGATTGTAGATGACCTCTTGCTGCCAGAGGCCATGGAAGAAAACAGAAAACTCCTTTTAGATAAACAGCCAAGCTTTGAAATGGAGTTACTAGATATTTTATTTTGCTTAAAAATCAAATGGATCAAATTGAGGCAGAGTAGATCTCAAAAATAAAACTGAGACCAAGTCTATAAAGGATATTTTACCTAGGTTGTATTGAATAAATGTTTAGATAGTATAATACACACAACTTTCTCATACTATCATCTATTGGAAAAAATTCCCTTCATCTAGTCGCAAAATATCCTCATTATAAGCTTAAACACACACACACACACACACACACACACACACACACACACACACACATGCATCTTTCCTACCTTGTATTAGTGACATCTAACACTATCATACACCACCATCATGTCCACATGTTCACTAAGAGAGCTCTGTAAGTTGAAAGCTCATTAGCTAAGTGACGGTGGACAAATTTGATTTTTATTCATTCCAAAATCAAGAGGTTTTTATAAAGTGGCAGACATCCATGGAAAGTTCTTAACTGCTAGTAACCAAGGAGTGGCATGATCTCCTTCCTGCATTACTGGCACCAACATGGAGCAAACATGCTTGGCATCTGGCGGTCCAACACCACACAGAAGCCCACACATGGGGGGGGGGCTTCTGTGCTGACAAAGCGACAGTGATTCATGTAGATGACACAGTAGCCTAGCCTTGGTATGTCACTGAAATAAGAATTCTGGTCTCACATCAGATCTTTTCCAACTTACCAGCACACATGTTTAACAATCCTCGGTGTGTCACTTAAAATCCTATGTGTAAGACAGGCAATGTGGAGTGCATTTCTTTAAAAGTTAAATTAGACATTAATAAGACTGAGGTGGTGAGTGGATACAGGCTGCCAATCTGAGTGGTCTTTTCCCACTTTATTATCTGTGATGTGGTTGTGTGCAGATTGGGTTTAACAAGTTTATAAACAAATCAATCTGCCTTTGGCAACTAAGAGATTAATCCAGCTAAATAAGGAATGCACAACCCACTAAAAATGGTTCTTAGTATTTTTAAAGAAAGCTTAAAGGCTTAAAGTGACAGTATCTTCAGAGCGCTATCATTATATTTTATGTTATCATTTATATTCTCAAATCTGTATTTTGATTTTATGTCAAGTATGCATACTCTAGCAAAACATAGCTTTTCTCTTTGAATTTAATGAATGTCTCAGACTAAAACTAATTAGATAACCCCCTTTTAATCTCCTTCATTGTCAAGAGTGTTGCCTAATAATTTCTATGAACTTGCAATATTTGAACTGAATGAAGCCTATCTTAGGGGAATGTTTAAGCAGTTTATATCTTATATGTAAATTCTTTTCAAATAAAGGTTACTAGACTTTTTTTTTTTTTGTCTTTTTGAGACAGGGTCTCCCTGTAGCCCCAGCTGTCCTGGAACTCACTCTGTAGACCAGGCTGGCCTTGAACTCACAAAGATCCGCCTGCCTCTGCCTCCCAAGTGCTAGGATTAAAGGCGTGCGCCACCACGCCCGGCGGTTACTAGACTTTTATAAGTAAATCAGTTGTCCAAAGAGTCTGTATAAGTAACTAATGTCATATGTGTTGCAACCTTCTCAGAGGAGAAATACAAGTTTTCATTTGGTATTTCTAAGCTATGTTATTGGACAACAGATTCCCAAAGCTTCTAGAAACATCTTTGCAGAGCTTTGAGAGGTAGCATCCAGAATTATGAGAATCATATAGCATGGTTTTCTCAGTTTTGGAGGAGAAATACCTGGTCATATGTCTTCAAGCCTCAGAAGGCCTGAACTCAAGACCTTATACACTCTCTCCTAACTACACCAGAGTCAATCCTTAGTTGTTTAGTATTGCAATTGTATTATAACAACAATGACTGAGGAAGATAAAAAGTACATGCATTAAAATAGTGAGACTTCTAGCATGCACAAAACCTTGGGTCTCACTCACAACAAATAATAGATAATTAAAATAATATTTAGTGACCTTCCAAAGAATATCCAAATTATCATGGATATGGCTATAATTCAGAACTTGATTTAGAGCCAGGTTTGAAAAAAATATGCAAAACCAGACTCACCAATAGCACTACTTCCCACCTAGATATGATAAATAATTGTTTCTATTTCCTTTGTAAAGTGTTAAACCTTGGGAAGACAGTAAGTTAATCCCAACTTTTGATTCACATTCTCATTATTTTCTTGGAGCCTAAAATAAGTATCTCCCCTTAATCTCTTCATGTAGTGGCCACAATCTGCCATCTCTCTCTGCATGACAGTCATTCTTGAATTCCACCAGAACAGAAGACAATGATTTCCCAAACCACTGTCCTGTGGTTTCAAATATATTCTGAAGTTAAAGACAATGTCTTTGCTCACTTAGAGATTAGAGTGTACCTGTGTCCATTGTCTTTTTCCTTGCCATTTCTTTCTTTTAAATATAAACATTTAATTGTGCTGATTTGGTTGGATTATTGTTGCTTTGTGGGGAGTTTTTTGTTTTGTTTTGTTTTGTTTTTTGCTTTTTAATGAACTTGAGTGGATCAGAATATATCAGAATGCCATAGCCTTACTACTTTCCAGAAAGTCATAAAATTTCACTCAGATCTCAGCTTTAAGCTTTTCAGCATGGGAGCACATACTCTGCCCCAATTTACCCAATTCCCCACCAAAAGGAGGAAAAATAAAATAAAATAAAAAAGCATGCTGACTATAACAGAACCAAAAAAAAGGCAGGAAACCTTGGTGAAAAAAGACTAGAATTTGATATTCATTCTCTCTCTCTCTCTCTCTCTCTCTCTCTCTCTCTCTCTCTCTCTCCTCCCAAAAGAAATTGACCAGATGTCCAGATGTAATGGCACACATCTTTAATCTCGGAACACTGAAGGCAGAATTAGGCAGATCTCTGGGTCTGAGGCCAGCCTGTGAGTTCCAGGTCAGCCAGGACTACATCATAAGACCATGTCTCAATAGGAGAGGGAGAGAGAGAAGAGGGAACTAAGATGGTGAGATATGTAATGACTAGCTAAGAGAAGCAGTTCACAAAAGGATCCTGTCTGGCCTAGCCTGTACTTGGGTCTATCCTGAACTCTATGATGAAGGTAATAATTATATAGAAGGATATAAATAATGAAGTTCCTTGGGAGAATGAAGAGGTGGGGAAGGGGGTAATGGCAAATTCCTAGTCAGGAATCAGGGATGTTCAACTGTTATTTTAATTCCTCTTTAATTACTAAGGGAAACTACCAAAGGCTCATAAACAAAGCAGAAGAAAGTATGATGTTAATTCTCAAATGGCTTTGTAGTGTTTTAAAAATGTTGGTGCCAACCTTAAGACCTTTGCATACATTAATAATATATGAGCCAGGCATGATGGCTCATGTCTGTAGAGAGGTTCTAGATCTTAGAGAAAAACTTTAAGTTTGTCACAACCCTAGACAAAAGTAATTTCTTACTATATGCTAAATACAGATCTTTATATTTATAGATAAGTATGCCAGTTGCCACTTACAAAAGAAATTATTTTTGTAATCCCAGAATTCTGAAGGCTAAAACAGGAGGCCAGGAGTTCCAGGCCAGCCTGAGCTGCATAATGAATTCTAGGCCACCAACCTCATATACATAGGGGAGACCCTATCTATAAATAATAAACACATTTAAATGATAAAAATGAGAACTATCTCTGATGCATACGCAAATTCTATAAAGAAAAATAAGTAAGTCTTTCAATAGTTAAGAGGTAGAAAATGAAAACTAATGATTCTGAACAATGTAAGTGCCAGCTTAAGAAGTCTGACACTGGGGCTGGAGAGATGGCCTAGCGGTTAAGAGCGCTGACTGCTCTTGCAGAGGACCCAGGTTCGATTCCCAACACCCTGCTCTTGCAGAGGACCCAGGTTCGATTCCCAGCACTCACATGATGGCTAAGAACCATCTTTAACTCCAGTTCCAGGGGAATGGGACACCCTCTTCTGACCTCCGCGGCATTGCAGGACACAGGTGCACAAACCTACATGCAGACAGTACATTCATACACATAAAAAATAAATAAAATTAAAAAAAAAGAAGTCTGACACCATGCTTTTACTGTGGTCAGTCATTTAGGAAACAGATCACAGCTCCAGTAATAAGTAAATCACCAAGATACAGAAGGAGGAAATAAATAGATCTCCCACTTAAAGACTATGCCTGAGAGAAATAATCTTAGCAAGGTCTCAGTCCCCTAGCCAGATTCTAGGAGCAGAGTTTTCCTTACTAGGTTCCTGGGCACCTGTGAGAGCCCTAAACAACTGGTTATTTTTATAATGTGAAATACAATAGTTAATGTATTATCATAAGGGTTACTTAAAAAACATAAAGCCTAACTATGAAATGGGTAAGTGTAGGTTGGATTTTCCTACATCAGAGGAAGAATTCAAATGAAAATTCCATATATAATCACATTAACTTAGGCATGGGCACCCAGAAAAGAAGAAGAGAATAAGTGGCAGTTCAGATGAGAGAATTTTCAATTGTATACTCCTGAAAATTATAGAATATATATGGCACCCATGGACCCTGACAACAATCTAGAGCACCCCTTAACCCAGGTCTTATAGTAACCAATGACCATGACCCCTCTCAACCCTCCTTAGGGGCAATGTTGCTCTAGGTTGACAACACCCCTCCTGTGCCCTTTCTCTACACTTCCACTAAAGAAATAATTTAGCTATCAAATCCAGGTAGTGGGAAGAGCTCATACCCAACCCGATCATAAGAATTTCAAGCTTAGCTCTCTCTGTTGAATACTAGGCAAGCTACTGACTCTTGTTCTTCTTGTCCATAATTATCAGTGCTATTGCATACTTCAGGAGAATTGTTAAAAGAGTACTGAAAGCACACTTGAAAGCCTCTCAAGGAGTTAATTAACCCAAGGTGGTCGCTCCCCCCCCATGAGTTTACCTCAAGAATACACAAGAGGAGGAAAGAATCTACCTATAAAAATGACCCTCTAAGAAAGCAGTGATTCCTTCCATGAAATAAGACATCAGCTGTAGTGATTTTGTGGCTTCAGTTAAGATGGCTTTGCCAGGCATAGAAACCAGAATACAAAACTGCTCAGGCAGCCTTTCTGGTCAAAGCCTTCTATGTCATCACCAAACATCCTTCTTCATCTCTAGAGACATCAGCTTTAACTTCCAAAAGAATAGTACTCACCAGGATGCCAGCTTGCAGATCCTGATGGTAATACAGAGATCAGAAGTGCCACCAGATACTATCTACTTGCTTTCAGCTTTGCTATAATTATTGTTTCATGATCTGAAACAGAGCCACACCCACTGGCCCATTTAATTTTCATATAGTATCTGCATACGGTTTATAGCATCTGGTGTAGACAATATTATCCTCATGCTACAGACAAGAGAACATACAAAAGCTTCCTGAATCAAGCACTATAATAATTACAATAACAGGTAAATTATGTCTTTTAATACCAACTGTTATATTTATTGTATCATGGATTCATGTTGATATGTTATACTATTCATAGTCACTATTATTATTAATACCTATTATCAACACTGTTTTTGGTGACTCACTAGTAACTACTAAATGACTTAAATTTCTTCATGTTTTTAAACCTTGCAATAAATACTATCATTATCCTTATTTTACACAGAAAGCTAGTTTAAAGAGGTAAATAATATGCATGCCCCAAACTATGCAGCCAATAAGTGATAGAGTCAGAACTTCAACTTACATCTGCTTAGTTTCAAACACTCTGTGGTATATTGCTTCTCTATGTATGCTTCCAAGTGATGCCCAGATATAATGACCAAGAAACCTTTGATTACAGAAGCTTTCATGGAAAACAAATCACTTTGGGGAAAGAATGCATGTAATTAAATAGGTCAAATAAACGGCCCCTACATTTAATTAAGAAACTAAAGCACTCGGTGCATACCTGATGCTAGCTACCGTTTCTGTACTTAGCCAGGCAAACTGGCCTTTGATAAGAATTCTGTGTCCTAATTGGCCAGACTCAGATCATAAACCAGTCTAAGAAGCCAACAGGGCATTTTCCCAAGTGGTAGAAAGGTTTAAAAGAGTAAATCATAAGGTATATAGTTAGAAGTGCCTTTCTACATTTTATTATTTGAAGCATCATACAATCTCAATATTTTTAAGTGTTTCCCAGTGGTGATTAATATTGCCAACTCAACAGGATCTAAAGTTACCAAAAAAAAAGAAGGCTCTGGGTGTGACTATGAAGGATTATCCTCATTAAGTTAATTGAGATGGAAAGGCCCATCTTAACTCTGGGCGGTACCATTCCATTTGCCACATAAAACAGAAGAAGCTACCTGAACGCGGCATTCACTTCCCTCTGCTTCCTGACTGAAGATGCACCTGAGCAGCTGCCTTGAGTTCCTGCCACCGTGACGTCCCCACTGTGATGGAGTAGACCCTGGAACTGAAGCCAAAATAAGCCCTTCCTTTGGTGATTTTTGTCACAGAAAGGAGAAAAACGTCTAATGTACCCTCTAATCAGTTTATGATTTCAGGGACAGAGAGAGGGAGACAGAGTCTGATCTATGTTTTTAATCTACATTTTTTTCAATTCCTCAGTCACCCCGTGATTCCCTGGCTCCTCTCCTTGCTTAGTTCTCAACTCTGCTCCTTCTTCTGAAGTTGTGAGAAGGGAAAGCTGAGGACAAGCCATGTCTATGAGAAGAAAGCATTCCAGCAATAATGCTTTAAAGTTCTATTTTGAAGCTCACCACCCAATACAATTCTTGCCTCTCCAGTGATTATGACTGCCTACTAGAAATAAGAGAAAGAATGAAATGAAGATATCTGAAAAGAAATTTTCATTATTTATTTTCAAATGACATGGATGTTGCACCCCAAATCTAAAATGACAATCAACTCATAAAATATGAGAATATATTCAATAGTTTAGCAAGGTGACTGAATAGAAATTACAGAATAACACATATTGACATAAAATTTACATTTAAAACATACACCTTAAAGGTCAATGCTATGGCCATAAATAAGTATAAAATGGTCAGAAAGATGCACATCAAAATTAAATATTGTTGGTACTTCTCAAAAGGAATCAAACGTTCAGTTTTTCTTTTTTGTTCAGGAGCTGGAGAAATGGCTCAGCACTTAACAGCACTTCCTTCTCTTCCAGAGGACCTGAGTTCAAATATCAGAAATCACATGGTGGTTCACAACTGTCTAGAACTCCAATCCCAGGGGATCTGATGCCCTCTTCTGGCCCCTATAGACACCAGGCATGCATGTGGTGCACATATATATACACACAGGCAAAACACTCATAAACATAAAATAAAAGAAGGAAAGAAATGTTTAAAAATAAACAGGACTGGGGCTGGAGAGATAGCCTAGCAGTTAAGAGCACCAACTGCTCTTGCAGAGGACCCAGGTTCGATCCCCAGCACCCACATGGTGGCTAAGAACCGTCTGTAACTCCAATTCCAGGAGAACTCCAATTCCAGGGAAATCCGAGACCCTCTTCTGACCTCCGTGGCATTGCACGACACAGGTGCACAAACCTACATGCAGACAGTACATTCGTACACATAAAAAATAAATAAAATTTAAAAAATTAAAAATAAATAAATAAACAGGACTAAAGATGATAAAGGAAACTGCAGTCATACTTATAATATTTCATTGTGATAGCCTGTATGTATTTATTTTATGGTTTCTTTAGGAATGAAAAACCATTAAAACGCTAGATGGTGCTTACTTATTGGCAGAATGCAGCTTTTTCTTTTAAATTTGACACTGTCTATAAAAATATTCATTCTTAGGCAGAGCTTGCTGGTGCACACCTATAATCTCAGCACTTGAGAGGCAGAGGCAGGCAGATCTCTGTGACTATGAGGCAAGCTTGATCTACATAGCAAGTTCTAGGCCAGCCACTGTTACATAGTGAGATCATGTCTCAAATAGATTCACACATTGTTAGAATTTATCTAAAATATAAACTGTGCTACAGTTATTCAGAATTAACCACAGAATAGTATACTCACAAAGCAACAGCTGAATAGCAAGCCAAACACTAAACCAAGTTTCATAAACATTTTAAGTTGTATAATATTATGGTCCTCTTTTTGTCTAAGTTAAGCTAAACCTTAAAAATTAAATAAAACTCCGGCCAAACCTGGTGATGGACACCTTTAATTCCAGCACTTGGGAAGCAGAGGCAGGGTGTTCCTTGTGAGTTCAAGGCCAGCCTGGTCTACATAGTGAGTTCCAGGCAAGCTGAGGCTACAGGGAGTTTGGGTCTCAAAAAAAAAGGGGGGGGGGAGCTGGAGAGATGGCCTAGCAGTTAAGAGCAACAACTGCTCTTACAGAGGACCCGGGTTTGATCCCCAGCAACCACATGGTGGCTGAGAACCATCTGAAACTCCAATTCCAGGAGAACTCCAGTTCCAGGGGAATCCAAGACCCTCTTCTGACCTCGGTGGCATTGCACAACACAGGTGCACAAACCTACATGTAGAAAGTACATTCATATACATACAAAAATAAATAAATTTAAAAAAAAATTTTTAAGCAACAGAAAAAAAATGACAAATGAAAAAATTAAATAAAACTCAATACAGGAAAAAAGAGAATGAGAGAAAGAATAACCCAAAAAATAGCTCTGAAAACTACACTTTTTTGTCGCGACTACACTTTTTCCTCTCCAAACCTCTTTTTCTCTGAACATCAATTTTTACTTTTCATATTCCAACTTCAACCTATTGTCCTAAGCCCAATTCAGTCCTCCCTAATTTTCTTATTCCTACCCACTGACCCACATAAATCTGAGTGTCTACAACTGAAGATATGGTTATTATATAGTTTGGCCCACAAATATTCTGTAGATGATTAAGACTCCTTAAATAAAATGTAAACATTTTGACATTATTTCTAATGATTATTACTATGAAAAATCTGACAATACCAGCAATTAGTACCTATCGAGAATTTACTAAGCACATATAAAAATGTCATTTTGTCACCACCTCACTCTTATGAAGTAACTATTGCTATTTCCATCATTAAACACATGAGAGGCCTAGGACAATGGCTCCACTGGCAAAGTGTCTGCCTTGCAGACATGAGGGCCTGAGGTTCGTCCTCCAGAATCCACAATAATAAAAGCCAGGCATAGTGGCACATTCTTGTAATCCCAGTGCTAAGGAGGCAGAGACCTGCAGGTTTGTGGACCAGACTCGGGGCCTACTTGGTGAGTTCCAGGCCAGTAAAACATCCTGTCTCAACAAAACATCACAGGATGGATGGCACAGAAAGAGCATCACCTAAGCTGCCCTCTGGCTTCCATGCACATGAGCACATACATGCATGCACACCAGCACAAGCAAGCATTTCTCACACAAACATGCACACATATACACACAAAACATGAAACTGAAAATTAATTTTTAAAAAAATGAGAAAACCTAGTCATAGTCAGAAGACCATTTTTTCTAAAGCAATGAACTAAAATTTGAATCCTCTGTCTAACTCTATCATTTCATTTCTGTCTAGAGTGAGTTGGCCAGGGTGTTGCACAAAGGCCATCTCAGGATGAGAATGCACAAACTATGTCTTTATTAGAGCTGAGCAACTTCTGCTGGGAAAGGTGAGAAATTCCCAAAATGCTGGGTTAGGAATGAAGTGAAATAAGCAATTGTTTCATCCCTCATTTTGAAAAAAAAAAGTTCAAATTCCAAACTATCCCAAAGGCCATTGGGCTCATGCATTCTCACCATCACATATGTCCAGACTTAATGACTGGCTCATAAGAAAACAACCCTTTGCTCTTTTTAATGGCTAGTCTTTCCAGGATTTGGTGAATGGGATCTATTTTTACATTTCATGAAAGAAAATATATGGAATAATATAATCATGTGGGATATCAACCAACAATATTCTACAACCACAATGATGACACATGAATATGAACCTTCAGTGAGACTGAAGATTCATCTTGAAAAGATCAGAAGATGCTGACCTCTAGAGAGTAAAGGGGTAAGTAGAAAAGCAGAAACATCCAGCAAAGTATAGTTGGAACAAGAGCTTAGACAAAAATGTTTAAAGGACTGTGCTTAGCTAAAAGGAGGCAAAAGAGGATGAGTGCTAACTCCACAGAACATGAAATGGAATGCAAATGAGCGTAGTAAGCACACAGAGAAGGGGAGTGATAGGGCTGGATCTAACCTGGATCCTCTGCGGGCAGTGACAGGGACAAGGACCTGGGTGTTTCTGACTGCCACCAGCTCCCAATTTGTCCTCATATCCTGCCCTACTCCCTTCCACTGGAAACTGAATGCCTGGCAGCAGAAGGGACAGTGGGCCCCATCCAGGCCAAGGACAAAGTGCCTTTTCTCCCCTGGGTGCCTGCTACTATCTGGAATGAAGACTATAAATCCCCCAAGCCACCCCTGTCTTCCACTTGTCTTCCTCCATCCCAAGTCCAGCACTCTGAACCGTCTGCACGCCTGGCTCCTGCAGCTTTCCTGTACCACTCTCCTTACTTTCTCCCTTTGTCCTGTAGCATGAGAAGTAGTGTGTGGCAGGCTAGAGAGCATCCCAGCTCCCAGCCCTGTCCACTCAAGGTCTAAAATGCTAATTCACATTCTAAAATCTGTGGATTCATATCAGATGTCATTTCTCTTGACTGTTACAAGCCTTTCTTTTCGCTTCTACTTTCTAGAAGGACAATAAGTGGTACTTATTTGACTTATCACTTTCAGTTTATATTTATTTGCCTTTTATAGCCACCCTGAAAATGCTCAGAACCAGAGATACTAAAAATGTACTGACAATCTTTTGAAATCATAATTGACATTTATACCTGTATCAGAGAAAAGTAAGTATACCCTACAAAAATTTATCATGTATTTCAAAATAATGGGAAGAGTCCCAAAATTCCAAACATACAGAAATGATAAATGTTATAAACATGTTAATTATCCTGACTTGGATCATTATACATTGAATACATGTATCAAACTGTCACATGTACTCCATAAGTTCATACAAATATCGTATACATTAAAAAAACAAAAGATTTACTCCTGAAATCAATATTTACTAACATGGAAAGGTGATAACTTGAAATGAACAATACTTTGTTACTTTTTACATTAATTTATTTTGTATATATATATATATATATATATATGCTTGTATGTATACGTGTGTGAGCACACATGTGCTATGGTGCAGGTGTGGACACAAGTGTCTGAGGACAACTTGTGGGAGTCTCTTCTCTCCTTCTACCATGTGGTTTCCAGGATCAAACTCAGTTCATCAGGTTGAGCAACAATCACCTTTAAGTCATTTTGCCATCCCATAAGCAATTATTTTAAAGCATAACCCATAAAAGTCATGCATACCCATAATCCCAACATTTAGGAAGCTGGGCAGGAAGGTCATAAATTCAAAACCAGCCTGGATCATATAGCATGACCTTATCTCAAAAAACAAAAAAAAAGTCATGTTATCGAAAACAGTTATGCACAAAAATCAAATGGTTTCAGTGTTAGAAACCTAAGAGTTTTGAGAATTCAGCTGATTTATCTTTTTCATATTATTAAAAATATTTTCAAAATTACACATGTATAGCTTCACTGACCAAAAAGAATAGAATGCATGTTATGCCTTTAATAACTTTCTTACTGAGAAACAGTGTGTGTAGGTGTGTGCGTGTATGTGTGTGTGTGTGTGTGAGAGAGAGAGAGAGAGAGAGAGAGAGAGAGAAAGAGAGAAAAGAAAGCGCAGCTGAGCTCTGAGTGTCAGTGCCAGGGAGTAGGTGACAATTTGGGACAAAATGAGGCATGCTATCACTGCAAAGCATCGGGAGAAACAAATTATTATTTACTTAAGGGGGAAAGGCTTTTTAGTTGTAACAGCAGCTCTATCCCTAAAACTGTCTCCTCAAAGCCACCTTGGTTGAATCTACACAACTCTCATACTCTCTCTAAACTACAACCAGACAGTACTAAATTCACTCCTCGAAAGGAACAGAGCCTTGGTTTAGTGTGCCGCGAATTCACCAAGAACCTCCTATTTGGATGCTAGGCTGTGGAAGTGATAATAACCCGGTCGAATTCCCAATAGGAAACAGCTACAGAAATGAAAGGAAAACAGCACCACGGTGTTTAAAAAGGCGAAGAACACAAAAACACTGGGCAGAGCCTTACAATATGGAACAATGGGCCAAGGAAGACCTAAACTCTGGGAGCGCCAGACCGTGAAATGGAGAAACAATGCCCACTGAAATGGGACTGGACACTCAAAAGCAGCTATTAATCCGAGAAAGATCAAAACAGAAATCAATCTATTCATGTGACTTCCAAAAGATCATTAAAAACTAATTACTTTCTGTCTACCTCAATCGCTTTGTTGCTATAACTGGTAAATTGCTCTTCCTCACTCTGTCTAGATTGCGGAGGGATAAAACAGTATGTGTCCCCTCAGATCATGGTGAGTCACGTGATCCCATCCTAAAGCCTAGAGTCTAACTCCCAACCACTTCTGAACACCATAACGGACTCCCCACTTAGTAGCACAAAGCTTGTGTATGAGACTAAGGACAACTAATTACTTAAGGCAATGGCTTAAGTTATTCCAATTTCAAAAATGAAAAATAAAAATAAAGGCTTATGAGAAACATGCTGGAATTTCTCAGACTTTTATATTCAATTGAATTTGATGGGGAGAGGAGGCAAAGTGTTCCTTTTAAAGCTATAGTCATGAGTTGGCATGAGTCTTCTGCATTTGTGAATTAGTTCTATTTTTTCAGAAAGAAACCAAATGGCAATAACAGGTCTGATTCTTATTTCTTTTCCAAATCTGTTGCAATAAAAAAAAAAAAACTAGAAAGAATGAAAAAAATCTGCCACTCAAGCAAACTTATTCTGTCAAGTCCCATTTTTAAGACAGGTATTATCTTTCAGGAAAAAAAAAAAAACCTTCTAATGATGTTTGGTTTTTGTTTAATCTTGGCAAATCTCATTTTCCTTTAAACCTAAAAATCTCCACTCATTTTCCTTAACAATAAATCCCAATCTTTTTCTTGTCATTATGTGAATATATTTCCTAGAAGATTCAAGCATTCCTTTCTAGTTTCCTAGGAAGCTAAGGGTCTTCTAGTGTCCCATAATTATATTTATAAAAGAACAAATGTTAATAATGAGAAAAATGAGAAACAATGAAGAAAAGAGTCCTTTTTCAGAATTATCTTTACGCAGAGACATAATACAATGACCAAGAACAAATGAGGTAAAAATGACTGTGAAATATTGAGACATCATCTCCTGAGAGTCTCCTTATTTTGTTTTCTTAAAATAAATACAAAACACAGTATTTAGGTACTAACTTAATATCTTCTTTAAAATGGAATAGCTTGTTTTTCTTTTTCATTCTACTTATTTTGTCTTATTCAAGGTAGCTACATATTTTCTCATTGGATAGCCACAAAATTTCTCTAGGACAGATATTTCAACTGGGCAATGTATTTTTCCACTCTAAACTTAAGAAAACAGAGGCTGAAGTGCCAGGAAGATAGTTCAGTGCTTCCAACACTTGCCTCATGTGTGAGAGCCAGATTACAGATCCCTAGAGTGTACATAAAAAATTCTAGTGCTCGGAAGGCAGAGACAAAGATCAGCATAGTACGCTGGCTAGCCGGCTATACTTAGTGGTAAGTTCTAGGATCAGAAGACCCTCAGCCTCAATAAATAAGGTGTAGAACAATTGAGGAAGACTTGATGCCAACCTTGGACCTCTATTTGCATGCATACAAACACACACACACACACACACACACACACACACACACACACACGAGAAAAAGAAAAGAAAACAGGCTCAGAATATTTGTGAAAACTACCATAAACAGCTTTTGAGAAACAAACCCAGAATAGGAAATGGATGACTCTGCCTTTGCCTCTAGAACTGTTGATTTAATTATTGAGGAAAAGAGGAATTAGTCAATATCAAAGGTCTTTATATGCCGGTACTTTACTGGTGCTTTATCAACTGCATCTCATTTCACCTTCACTGCAGCCTTATGAAGTGTATGTTACTATTTGTATGAAAGTATCTACTAAAATTCAGGATTTGATATATTTACATGATTTTCTCAGCTAAAATATATAGAACTAGAATTCAAGGCTGGTTGTTCTAATTATCAAGTCGCTGTTCATTTTCTGACTTTGTAATGTCAGTTCTATCTGCAAAGTAGACATTTGTTGCATAAACTTCAAATTTAGTCACAGAAAACTCTGCCCATTGATTTAAAAATAAAACATATATTTTCAATGTTCACAAATCACAACTTAGTCCTGTTTGGTAGTGTACATCTTTAATGCCAGGACTCGTGACGCAGAGTCAGGTGGATCTCTGGAAGATCCAGGCCAGCCTGGTCTATTTAGTGAATTCCAGGCCAGCTGGGGCTATAGGGAGACTGAAGAAAGAAAGAAAGAAAGAAAGAAAGAAAGAAAGAAAGAAAGAAAGAAAGAAAGAAAGAAAGAAAGAAAGAAAGAAAGAAAGAAAGAAGGAAGAGAGAGGAAGGAAGGAAGGAAGGAAGGAAGGAAGGAAGGAAGGAAGGAAGGAAGGAAGGAAGGAAGGAAGGAAGGAAGGAAGGAAGGAAGGAAGGAAATGGAAAAAAAGAACTCACAACACAGTACAATCAAATCCAAATGTCAGAAACATTCACAATATAAATAGCTTTACATACAGACACCCTTGCAAATTCATCTCTTATGAATGTGTTACATCTAGGTTGAAAAGTCTGCCTCTCACACATCAATGCAAATATGATTTTTCTTCACTTCTTTTTCTGTCTCCTATATACTATTTGTTCTTGCTATGTATCACACTTCTTTTCTGGGGTGAAGAACTAGGTAAGATATACAAAAAACAGAGAGACCCCACCCCCAACAAAATGAAGATTTACTGCTGTATCAAACAGTTTGGACTTTGTGTGTACTGTACGTGCACATAAACATGCCATAATGCACATGTGTGGCCCAGAAGACAACTTGTGGAAGTTGGTTCTCTCCTTCCACCATGTAGGACCCAGGGATCAGACTCAGGCTGTTAGGTCTGTGGCAAGCACATTTCCTCACTGAGCAATGTCACCAGCCCCACTTTGACCTTCTTGAGGAAATGGGTACAAGGAAGACATGCTGGATAGTGTTAGTGTCAACTTGACATGCCTGGGCTGAAGGAGCCTCAGCTGGGGACCTGCCTCCATTGGACTAGCCTGTGGCCATGTCTATGAGATATTTTCTTGATTTTTGAGTGACAACAAAGGGCCCAGCCCACTGTGGGTTTTGCCACCCCTGGGCAAGTTGTGCTGTACTGTGTAAGAAAGCAGGCCGAGCATGGGCCAGGGAGCAAGCCAGTAAGCATCGTTCCTCCAAGGCCTGTGCTTCAGCTCCTGCTTCCAGGTTCCTGCACTGAGTTCCTTCTTTGGGCTCCCTAAGTGATGAACTGTGTCCCTGAAAATGTAAGAGAATAAATCCTTCCCTCCCCAAGTTAGTATTGGTCAGAGTATCTTGTCACAGCAATGGAAAAGCAAACTAGAACAGAAATATAAAAAGGGGGCAACCTATAACTATTTAATCTGTGTCTTCGATATGAAATTTTAGAGCAGTAAAAGAAATGGCCTTATGAGAAGAGATTGGAAGCATTGTCCATAGAAGAGGAGGAGATACACTCAAAATTGAATATGTGAGGTCAGTCAAGGAAGGGTCTTGTAATGAGAAAGAAATATTTAATATAATTAATTTTGCTCAGGATAGAAAATATTTATCTTGGTAAGAAAGTTAAAGTCCAGAATTTAATGGGTGTGATTGAGCAGAAATTGGTCACCCAATTCTGAGTGCACGCTGTACATCTGCTTCTCCAAAATTCTGGTTTCGGTCATTTCCCTGGACCTGTCAGAACAGCACCTGAGTTCTTGACTCCATTTCCTGATCTTTTCTCTCACAGCATCCTTGCTGTCTCTCCAGGCTTGGCAGACAAATAGAGAACCTTCTCACCATGATGAGTTAAATTTCAACTCCAACAGTGGAACAATATATAGATA
Organism: Rhizomys pruinosus; assembly: GCA_009823505.1. Classification (NCBI taxonomy): domain Eukaryota; kingdom Metazoa; phylum Chordata; class Mammalia; order Rodentia; family Spalacidae; genus Rhizomys; species Rhizomys pruinosus. The sequence goes on along the minus strand of VZQC01013003.1, from coordinate 3,090,750 downwards.
TATGTCAGAACAATATTTTCAGAACTGCCACTTACTATAAGACAGTGAAGGGATTCTTGGTGATTAAACATGTATGTGAAAACACAAATATCATTGGCTATTTCACTTACTTGGTTGATTATATTATTTAAAAGTATAGATAACTACAGTAAAACTGTCCATGACCTTTTGCTTGGTTGGTTCGGTTTTTAGTTAAGCTGACAGGTCTACTCAGTTGATAACTGGCAATTAGACAAAGTAGTCAGCTTGTGTTTTACTCTGCTAATTAATTTGGATGATTAGATAATAGCCAACCCCCCAAATTCAATTCCAGTTACTCATATCAGGAAAACTCTCAAGCAAATACCCGGCTATACTAAGGATATCTTAGCTAAAGCAAAGGTTATATGCTAATAAACCTTTTCCCTGCAACTTCACATAGATGACAAAGAGATTAGCTGTGTGCTTTAATGGAGCCAGCTTGATGAAATTTATTTTCTAATCTTATTTATCTTTCTGTTTGACTGATTATTTATTGAGATTTTTTTGGTCTCTAAGTAGTAGTAGATTTTGCCCTCAAAATCATTATGTAGTTAGTGGGTTGCAGTGATAGTATGTGATACTATATTACAGATGCTTAAATAAAGACAGTCTGACACCTAAGCATCTATTTTACCCAAGAGGATTCCCAAACTGCTCCAAGATATTATTCCTTCATATTACTCACGTAACAGTGCCCTAGAACAAAGGCCTTATTCTTTCTTTCATTGAAACAGTATATTCAACATGAAATGGGGAAGTAAAAGTGAACCCTTAATGTATCAAAGTATTATGTGTCTTCTGATCCCTATTGACCTAAGACAACACATGTTCACAACCACAAACAGATGTTATCAGTTTAATCCCATCTATTGTTTGCAACACAAATGGGATAATCCGTGGCTTCCAACAGATCTCTGCTGTTTACAGTGCTTGGTATGTTAAACACACACACACACACACACACACACACACACACTTTCATACATTGTTCTGGGTCAAGGGCAAGGAAGGGTCACAAGGAATTGAGGCTACATATTTAAGGTTACAAGAGGAGCTCAAACCTTAGTGAATTTTCTACATTATAAACAAGCTAAGATTAACTTTTTAGCCACAAAGTTAGGTAGAAGTCATTTGTCCAAAGCATGTCCATATTGTAAAGGTCATTCCCACAGAGATGGTCTTGAACATGCAATCCTTCTGCCTCCATTGTAAGGACCAGGGCTGGTTCATAAACACAGGAGAGCAGAGAATTTTAGGCCACCTGAAGTTGGCACACATGAACTTTGGGCAATCTTGGCATCAAGCACAGGACCCATCCAACTCAAATATATAAGGATCAGAGGGGAGGAGAGAAATGAGTGGTGGGCCATCCCTAGATTGAGAAATATCGAAGACAGGTTGTTACTGGGTATGGAAGAGCACCGTCCTCACAAACTCTAGATGGAATAACTAGACTTCAGTGGATGAATTTTCACTTAAGGATATCTGTGTGCAAATGCTTGAGTGGATAGGTCTTATTATGTATGGCAGAATAGAAGAAATCTGGTGGGGAGGTGGAGGGGGCACAGTTTGGGAGGGAGTCTAAACTTGATTGAGAAATATAAAACTACAAAAGCCTAATAAAATAAAATAAAATAGAAATTCTATAGCCATTTGACTTAAAATAACAATGTCATACAAGATTTTACAAAACCTAGAGCATAATATCCATAAAATATTCTATGACTTATTTGCTGGCAGATATTCAAAATTAATTTAGCAAAAACTAAAGTTTACTATTGTCTGTCTACAAGAATGAATGAATGTGTTTTCCATTTTAATGTGACAGATTCAGTATGACTAGATGAACACATATTTGAATTAATCAATTTCCCTCAAAAATATATAAAATATCAAAACTAGATCAGAGGTCTTTTTTTGAGTTATATACATCAAAAACCTGAATTTTTAACTTGTACAGGTCTTGCACAGGTAACCTCAGCTGCTGTGAGTTCATGTGTGCTTCAGCCATGTCACACCCAGAGGACAGCATGTCACAGCACCAGCTGCTGTGAGTTCATGTGTGCTTCAGCCATGTCACACCCAGAGGACAGCATATCACAGCACTTCTCTCCATTCTCTGACATGCACATTCTTTCTGTACCCATTTCTGTAAGGTTCCTGGAGGGTTGTGGCTACTGCTAGGCTGACCACATCCCATTGGATGACTCCACACACATGTAACTCTGGGAAGAAGTCTCTGGACTCACTGGGTTATTTAAAAGTTAAAAGGAAGACATGAAGTTGCGAGGGAGATGTGTTGGGGAAAGATGGGAGAGAATTAGAAGGAGAGAATGGGAGGTGGATATGATTAAGGTATATTGTGTAAATGTATAAAAAATAAACACTGAGGAAATTCAACCAAAAGTCAAAGATTTACATGTCAAATAGCACTTACTCTGATCCAAATGCTTCTCATCCCCAAATGCTGATACCTTATCCCTGCTGTGATTATGCTGAGAGAGGGCATTTAGAGTGCTAATTTCTGAGGGAAGGCCCTCCTGACTGACATTGCTGTCCTTGTAAAAGACATCTGAAGGAGCTTGTTTGTCCTTCTACTATGGGAGGACACAGCACAAAGGTATCACCCATGAGGGAGAGCACATAATTTTACCATAAACTGACTGTTCTTATTTATTTATCCTGAAACTTTCATCCTCTAGAACGTAAAAATTAAGTTTGAGTTGCCCACTCTAAAGTCTTTATTGTAGCAAGCCAATAGGCTACAATAGCACACAACTCAAAGTTTTTACCCATGTATTATATCATGTCCTTAAGAAAAAGATAATTCTTGTGTTACTTAAATGTTTTACATTCATGTATTTATATCATGTGTGTATGTATATGTGTAGTGCCATGGTATGCATATGGAAGTCATAGGACAACTTGCAGGGGTCAGTTCTTCCTTCCACCACGTGAGTTCTGGGATTTAATGTGTGTTTGAAGGCAAGCAACTTTACTCATTGGCCCATCCCATCAGCACTTAAATGTTCTACAATAAATAAAATAAAAAGGTGATAAATCCTAGCACTTGGGAGGCAGAGGCAGGCTGATCTCTATGAGTTCAAGGCCAGCCTGGTATACATAGTGAGTTCCAGGCCAGCTGGGACTAAAAGGGAGACCCTGTTTCAAAAATACCAAAAAAAAAGTGATAAATCACCTGCCCATTTGTAAATATAGCACTGATACCAAACACGTCAAGGCAACATAGAAAGAAATTATGACCAATAACACAAATAGAGATACGTGTGTATACATTAAATTAAATATTATCAAAACAGATGTTAAGATGTATTTTTTTTTTTTGGTCTTTTTGAGAGAGGATCTCCCTTTTAGTCACAGCTGGCCTGGAGCTCTCTATGTAGACCAGGCTGGCTTTGAACTCACAGAGATCCACCTGGCTCTGCCTCCCAAATGCTAGGATTAAGTTAAACATTAGGACTAAAATGAGCTAACAGAGAAATCAAGGATAGTTCATCAGTAAATAATATATCAATTTTTCTGTGTACAAATAAAAAGACAAAAGCTAAATAATGTAATGATACAGGGTAAAACCCAAGACTTGATTTTTTTCTAATCTTAGGAGAAATTTTCTTGTAGCTGTTTCACTAAAGGAATATTAAGTGAGGGTGTCATAATAACAATTCAGGAGCCAGAATATTTTGCAACTAGGTTATTTTATACAACTTATCGAGATAGTTTTTTACTGTTTGTTTGTTTGTTTGTTTGTTTGTTTGTTTGTTTGTTTGAGACAGGGTTTCCCTGTAGCCCCAGCTGGCTGAGAATTTGCTCTGTAAACCAGGCTGGCCTTGAACTCACAGAGATCCACCTCTGCCCCCTACATGCTGGGATTAAAGGCATCCACCACCATGGCTGGAGAAAGTAGAAGTATTCTAACTTAATGAACTGTCACTCACACCACGCACATACAATAAAGCAGTATGTATAATTAAGGGATAAAAGATAGTGTCATTGCCTACCCAGTTCTGATTCAACATCCCTGTCTATCTAAGACCATAAAAGTAAGAATCACGGATCAGGAATATAGAGAAAAAAATCATTATTTAAAAGTGGAGCAATTTCTTGTCCCCCAAATTTTAGAAAATCAGCTCATAAAAGTGTTAGAAGTCATTCAAAAGTTTACCAGCATGGCTAAACAGATGTTTTAGGTTAAAAAAACATATTAAACTAAAATTACATTTTAAAAAAATCAACTAGTGAAGAACAGTGTTCTGGATATAAAGCCTTTGCCAAAAATGTATCTTAAATCAATTTTTAATTGTCTGCAAAGATACAGTTCCCTATTGCTGCTATTTCTCGAAAACAATTTAGGATTGATGGTGATAAGTGAAGAAAATTGAAGCCATAGCTATAATAGCTTTATTTAGAGCCTAGGTATATGTGTTAGATGTATAATTAAAAATTAACAAATGAAACAAAATCTTCCAAAATAGCTTCAGCTAATTCTATATTTACTTCAAGAACTTGTCAAAGTCTGACTTATTGCCTAACGAAAGGACAGCAGTAGAAAAGCAAATGGGAACACAAATCTATAAAAGTTATCCTTATGGCCAGGAATACTTTAATTTTATGAATTAAAATGTATGAAAACTGGGCTGGAGAGATAGCCTAGTGGTTAAGAGCGCTGACTGCTCTTGCAGAGGACGCAGGTTCGATCCCCAGCTCCCACATGGCAGCTGAGAACCATCTTTAACTCCAGTTCCAGGGGAATCTGACTCCCTGTGCATTGCAAGACATGGGTGCACAAACCTACATGCAGTCAGTATATTCATACACATAATAAAAATAAATAAAAGAATGTTTTAATGTATGAAAACTGATTTATTAAAGTTTTTAAATTCCAATGAATTAAATTCAAGATATTAAGGACAAAGGTTAGAAAGCTTCACATATTTATAAATATACATACCTAAATATATACTTTTTCTACAACTTTACTAGCATTACAACATACCATTACAATAAACTGGTCATAAATCTAAGCTAATGAAATAGTTTGTTGTGAATTAAATAAATAAATAACAAATGAATAAATAAATAAATAAATTTAAGAGAATCATGTTTTCTTACTGGCTCTCAGTAGCCTGAGATAGGAAGATTGCTGTGAACTGGAGGCCAGCCTGGGCTACATGACAAATATCAATTTGGTCAGTGCTACAGAACAAGACCCTGACTGGAAAGAATTGAAAGTTATTATTTTAAAGTAATTAGTCAAGATTACTACAACCACGTTTCTAATACTGTCCTTCAGAAAGCTCCGTAATCCCAACTCTGTCCCTCAGATGTTAAGCTTCCTCTACGAACCTTTCAGAAACCTCAAAAAGTTCAGTATGATAGACATCTGCTTCCTGGCCAGGTATTTAAATATTAGGAAATTCCTGACATTTTCTGGGCTTTGGTATAGCTACCAGCCCATGACTCATTTAGAATCAGTAGAACTTGATATTAGTATCAGCCACAGCTGTACTTCAAACATACCTGTTCTCCTTGCAATGTGAAAAGAGAACTACACATTAAAAGGGATGTTAAAAGTAAAACACACTTGATTTCCTGTACCAAAACTCGGACTTCTAAGAAACAATTTAGCACCTCTATCTCTCTCTCTCTCTCTCTCTCTCTCTCTCTCTCTCTCTCTCTCTCTCTCTCTCTCTCTCTCTCTCCTTTTGTTTGGACTGTGAAAACTTTGCATCACCTGGCATTCAGAACTAAAATATGGCCTTTTATGTTTACCACAAACTAAAACTTGAATTAATTTAATTTTTACTCAACCATTTGCTAATTCAAGTATTTCATAGTGATTTTATTTCATTTATTTACTTAGAGATTATATTTTTAATTATGCGTATGGCTTTGTGCACATGAGCACAGGTGCCCTGGAATCCAAAAGAGGCTGGAATTACAGACAGCTGTGAGCTGTTCCAGACAGGTGCTGAGAACCGAGCTTGGATCCGCTGGAAGAGAAGAAAGTGTTCTTACCCACTGAGCCATCTCTCTAGCCCCATCGAGTAGAATTTTACTCATATATTCACCTGAACATGAGAAGAAAATGAGATTAGCAACGAGTCCAACTCACTCCAGAAACCTTGCTCCAGGAATTCTGGGGCTTGTGGATGAATTTGAGATAGACAAAATATTTTGATTGAGAAAAGTAATTCTTTTCATGAAAATTAAATTTCCATAGGTAAAACGTAGAAATGATCAATACTTTCTTCAGACATTATAACTTCCAGTCACTGTTCATTTGAGAGTTTCTTTTCATCCTTCCAACTCTTCAGGGACACAGTCTATGTGTAGTCTACACAGGGTGTGTGTTGACTTATTTTAGTTCTCTCCAGAAATCTATTCAGATTTCTAACTCCCTGAGAAACACTAGAAAGATAGGAAACTGACTAAACATCTATAAATGATGCTCTGGAGCACCAACTCATAACTCTGAAAGGGGGCAGGAAGAAGAGGAAGAGGAGAAGAGGAAAGACTGGAGAGATAGTGCACTGTTTTGATAGCCTGGTAATATTTTTGTGCAGGATATATTTTATTTTGTATTTACCTTTTAATAATTGGCATTTAACTGTTTAAATGATGGCAATGTTGAAATAGTAAATAATTGGATAAAGTGAAGTTTTGCATTCAGGTATTCTTAGCCTGATGAGTCCATACCTGGTATATTACATTGTACAACAGTTGATCCTCATTAAGTTGTCCTTTAGCAGCACCTGCTTTGTGACATGTATGGATGGATTTTTAGGAAATTTTCACCTTTGGGGAAGTTCACAGTTGAATGTCCCTCTTGTCATATGGATAACACAGCTGCAGAAGAACCGTAATTGTACATAGCTCATGTTCTTCCCATCATCCAGTCCTCTCTGCTGTTCATCAGCATTAACACTCCTGACTCTGTGCAAGCTGTAAATGGTGTCAAATATTGGTATCTTTCTTCATTATAACATGAAAGCAATGTCCATTGTACTGGTGATCTGTGGGTAACAAAAGGTCTTGGAGTATTTGATTGCTTATCACATATCTCTGACCAGTATTGTTTCTAAATAACAGATGTTTTGAAATATCGTTAAGCTTCCATTTCCTGATTAGATTTAGAACTCTTTTCTGTAAAAGAGCCCCACCATTAAAAAAAAAAAAAAAGACTGGAGAGATGGTTCAGTCAGTAAAGTGCTTGCAGGCAAGTGTACGTGCGGACCTGATACCAGCCCCAGCACTGACACCGGTCGATAGAGGCAGGAGAGGGTACCTGGAGCTTGATGGCTAGCCAGTCTAGCCAGTCAGCAAACTCCAGGTTCAGTGACAGACCCTATCTCAAAAAAAATAATAAGTAAAATGGAAAGCTATTTATAAAGACAGCCAACATCCATCTCTGACCTTCACATGTGCACACACACATACACACACCTGCTCATATATACACATATACACATGAGCACACACTTGAGAGATAGAGAGAGAGAAAAGGAAGGAAGGAAGGAAGGAAGGAAGGAAGGAAGGAAGGAAGGAAGGAAGGAAGGAAGGAAGGAAGGAAGGAAGGAAGGGGAAAGAGAGACAAAGTCAGACATGAGGGCTCGGGTTCTGAGGTTGTAGACACATGAGCCAATCAGCTGTTTCCCACCACCTATGAACAGCATTAATGAAGGAGCATCAAAGGATAGACTGTGCAGAACTTCACATAGAAAATTTAGTAGAGAGAGAAAAGGCATCTTTGAGTTTTGAGATCACAGCTCTGCATTAACCTCAGGAGTGGGAGCTCACTCCTTCATACATTCTTTTTATATTTGACTTTATTTTTATCCATTACACTAAAGAAGATATTTTGGGAAACATACAGACTTTTAACTGTAACTTAAAGATTTAAAAGATGATCAAATATAGCATCAGCCAAAGCATATTAATATTTAGAAGTAACTAAAAAATTGCATGAGAAGAATGTGCTTTCCAAGTTAAGTTTGATGGCTCTCAAAAATTTGTACATCCTCAATTTTTCATCCGAACTTAATTATTTTGTGGGTTCAATTTCTGTTTCCAGCAAAACCCAACTTCCTAGTAGTGCGGAAGAAAAGACTTATAAAATAGGGTTTGTGGAGCTCAAGTAACTCTTAAAAACAATATCTTGATGAGTTAAGTGTAAATGAGCCAAAACATATGGATTAAATGTCCCTTTAAATACACATGGCTTTAAAAATTAAGGGAAAAAAGGTTTTGGCAAAATGTGTTTCAGATTTTGTTGAAAGAAAACATTTGAAAGAAATAGTTGGAGGGACTGGACTAACCCAAAACATACCTGAGCTTCTCCAACCTACTTCAGCACAACTGACTCTAAAGCATATGGATTTTATGCTATAATTTTCTGACCACGCCCACCCTAAGTTCTGAGTTCTAAGTTTTTCTCTCTATGTTGGAAGTCATTAAAAACTGTCATGGTATCATTGCTGTTTTGAAGACAGCATATTCTAGTACTCTGATCAGTTCCAGTCAAACAGGGTTCAAATGACATATTGGTCATAATGCTACAAAACTAAAGATGGTTTTTATTTCAAACCTATCATATTTAATTCTCACTGGTGTCCACTGGACAGTAACACTGCATCATTGACATATATCAAGGTAGCCCTAGGATCTACCCAGACTATGAAATAAATGGTAAGATTCCATGTTGTGTCTCTGTGTTTAATTGAAGCCAAGTAAAAGACAAAAAGTTAATAGAAGACCAAAGAATAGCCTTAAAAAAGAAATCAAGGCATTTTTTCCCCTGTTGGTAATAGTTCAAAATGCATCTTGTCTGTTAAGACCAAATGCAAGTGTCCAGTTCAGAAGTGAATCCACAGGATCAAGTCCTTTGACCTGTGACACCCAAACCTAATGTGTATAGTCAAGTTGTTATTTTACACACACACACACACACACACACACACACACACACACACACTGATAATTATAACTATAATCTATCCAGGCTATAATATTTATACATTTTAATATAATATTTTTATTCTTTGAGAATTTCACACAATGTATTTTGATCATATTTTCCCCCACTCCGCCCATATTCAACCCCCATCTTCCCCACCCCCTCCAAACTTTATTTCTTCTTTTTTTTTAAATAACCCATGGACTCCAATTCGTACTGCCCATGTACTCATGGGAGTTGGGCAATCCACCTGAGCATGGAGGACCTACCAGGGGCCATACCCTTAATGAAAACTGACTTTCCCTCCCCACCCTGCAGGAGCCATCAGCTGTCAATAGCTCCTCAGCCTCTGGTAGGAACTCATGTGTTTCCTCTCTACCTCATGCTAGAAGGTTGACCAGATTGATCTTGTTTGTGTATATCTTATGCAGGCAACCACAGCTGCTATGAGTTCATGAGTAGCAGTGCTGCATATTCAGAAGACACTGTTGTCCTCTGGTCCCCCCCCCCCACCTCTGGCTCCTAATCTTTCCACCCCTCTTCCTTGTTGCTCCCTGAGCTCCAGGGGGAAAGAGATGATACAGATGTCCCACTTGTGGCAAAGTACTCTTCTGGAACTTATTCTCTGGACTTAACAATTGTGAGTTTCCCTATTAACCAGCATCTACACAAAGAAACTTTTAACATGGGGCCAACATTATTAATTCTGGGTATCAACTACATTACTATTAACTTGACATGTTTACAAAATTATACATGCTGCTATACCATTTTTCTGCTTAAACTCATTGAATCTTATTCATTCTATTGAAGAAGGTGGAATGCTTATTTACGAGCATTTTCTCCCAGGAATGCTTATTTACGAGCATTTTCTCCCAGGAATGCTTATTTACGAGCATTTTCTCCCAGATTACATTTGGAGAACAGAAATAATATAAATAAATTACACTAATTGTCATAATACTATATTGCCACAAATATAACACATCCTACTCTAAGTAATTTAGTTAATATGCCACTGAAGCATATTATATTTATTTAAGCAGATCTTATTTACACTCATCAGATAAAATCTATCCAATTACCATGACTAACAATTTTTTTTAGTTTTACTTATTTATTTTCGTATGTGTATGAATGTACTGTCTGCATGTAGGTTTGGGCGCCCGTGTCGTGCAATGCCACAGAGGTCAGAAGAGGGCGTCGGATTCCCCTGGAACTGGAGTCCTGGAATTGGAGTTTCAGACGGTTCTCAGCTGCCATGTGGGTGCTGGGGATCGAACCCAGGTCCTCTGCAAGAGCGGTCGGCACTCTTAACCGCTAGGCCATCCCTCCAGCCCCATGACTAACAATTTTAAGAGAACAGAAATTATATTTTTTTTAATTTTCCCCAAGAAGCATTGTCTTAAGTCAATGATATCTGAGGAAATAACTTACATCCCTAAATATTGTATGAGCCTGAAAAAAAATCAAGAGCTTAATACCAATGCCACAGTAGAGAAGTTAAGAGAGGATCATATGCTCAACAAAATTGGTAATGTCTTACATGTTACTAAAACAGACTCCCTGGTCATTTGAAGAGGGGAACAGTGAATGCTACAAGGTGATACTGTACAACAGGGGAATTATAGAGAATATTTGTATGTGTCAATCCCAAAGTTCTTGCTCTACAGATTTTATGTAAAGCAAATGTGGGCAACAGCGAATTATATCTCCATTTAATTCAGATGCATTACCATTTTTATCAGATTCTGTAAACCAATGTTGTTTAATATACACATGTTTACTTTTACTTTTACTAAGTCCTAAAACACCATGTGTCCTGTAGACAGTGTCTAGGCGAAACTGGGTACTTGCTGAGCTCACGTCAATTAAATATGCCTTAATCGAATATACACCCGTTTGTCCCTCTCCCACCCACCCCTTTCCAATTCACCATTTCAGTCCTTTTCTGATTGCAGTCTTTCTGTTGTTCTTTTACTACTGGCTCCCTCTCCATGAGAAATACTTATATATGCCTGGGTATGTTGTACTAGTCCATCCACATATGCAGGGACACCATTTGTCGTTTTTTTCTGGGACTGTGTTACTTCACTTAACATAATGTCTTCCGCTCCATCCATTTACCTGCAAATTTCATGATGTTCCCTTGTCCCTCCTTTACTGCTGCATAGTATTCCATTGTATACATGTACCACATTTTCTCTATCCACTCATCAGTATAAGTTATGCTTCCCAAATTAATTCAATATATAGTCACCCAAAACTAACATGGGTGAATTTGATGACAACTTTGCCTTGACTCCACCCTATAGTCATGTATAATACAACTTCTTTCTGGAAACTCAGGGTAAAAGCTTAAAAAAAAAAGGGGGGGGGAGGATAAGAAAGGACATGGAACCTTTTCACTCAAACCCCTTTTCTGGTGGGCAATTCAAATCTATAAAACTAACTATCGGGAAAAGATTTGTTTGTTCCAACAGGACAAAACGTCACCAACTTAATGCCTGAGAAAAAAAGATACAGGTTTGCATTAAGTAGGATGTACCAAAAAGTGGCAATCGGAAGGCTGACCCGTCTGAACATTCAAAGGAAGAAAACCTCAGGATGCCATAAACATCGAACCCTCTGTGGATCCTACATGTAACAACTAGTTCTAATGAGCCCTAATGAAACTACCTTTCTAGGTGCCACAAAGGTTCTGATATGAGCAGACTTTCTTGCCCTTCCCCCCCATAGAACAAGGAGAAATCATGACGATGATGAGGTCATTCCCAACTGTAAATTGGAGACAAACTATTGTAGAGGTAATCTCTTATTTAAAACCGGTAAAAACTGCTTTCTTTTAATTGACTACTAGACATGGGAACTGTGGAAGGGAATTACTCTCTGTTTCAGAACCAAAAATATAATTACTAAAAGTCCTAGGGCTTATGCACCAGGCAAAATATATTAATACAGGAGCTCTGACATCAGCAATGGATTGTTCTACCAGGTGGATGTTGGCCAGGGATTTCCAAAGGCCCCACAAAAGTTAAAGGGTTCCTTGCCTCTAAGTTGGGATCCTACAGGAGAGAGGCAATATATACCCTGCTGCTGAGATCCTGACGTATTAACATGGGAGGGATGTATTGAGACCACACATTTGAGTGTACAGATGGGCCTCTCTGGCCAATGCCAGAGAGTGTTACCAAAGGCCACTAAGACAATAAAGCAAAATTCATTGGGTCTCCCTGAGTCAAGCAGAAAAAAAAAAAAAAAAAAAAAAAAAAAAAAAAAAAAAAAAAAAAAAAAAAAAAAAAAAAAAAAAAAAAAAAAAAAAAATCACTCCACCAGTCAGCACCAGCTACACTCAACCTGCCTGGAAATACTGTGCAGCAGAGGCAGCCATGTGCCTGTATATCCCAAATCTAATTGGCTATTGGCTCTCCCCTTGGAGAATAACATGGCAAAAAAAAATGCCACAAGCTTACATCCTCTACAGGTGTTAGGCAGATGTTATAAGCCACACGTAGACCTGTCATATTTAACAAGGGGGAAATTGTAATTTCGCTGGCATTAACATATCCAAACAATTGTCTATTTGCTAAAGTAACCTACCATAACTATTAGTTTGCTCTAATACCTATATACTAATTGCTTGTTCTTCATTTATGTAGGATCGAAAGTATTCCTGGAACAAACTGTCAGCCCATGAAAGGAACAGCCAGAATTGACCAAGAGTCCATGTCAATCAGCTCCAGAGAGATGGAACTGTTTTACCTCTCATCCACCTGTGCCCCTTTTCTAAGCCTAGGCGAACAACCTGCGAAGAAGGGGGCGTGGTAGAATGTAAGGGCTGCGATTGGGGTGAAGGTAAACTAAGCAATGCTACTGGACACTTATTTGATCAGCTTGATTGAACAAACAACCCTCACCCCCCACTGGATGGTGGGCTGTAGGTGTTTGGGCACACAGCCTGCAGATAGGTTTTGCCTGAAGGTCTTGTTGATCCATGGATTTCACTTATAGCTAAAAATGAAACAACAAAAAAAAAAAAAAACTGAGAGAAATGCAGGACAAGTTATGGCAGAATGCATTGATCTTTGGATGGGGTGAAGGTGGGGGAAGGGAAAGGGAAATAAGCCTGAACTGAATTGGAAAAAATGTATGAAATGCACAAAGCATCAATAAAAACTAATTTAATTAAAAAAAAAAAAAGAAGAAGAGGGGAACAGTGGATCTGTCTCAAGGAGGGTAGGTCTGGTCTCATTCCCCTGTTCTAATTTCCTTTTAAAGGCGTGGTGGAACTGCAGCTTTATGTGCTGAGTTGAGGATTTACTTGAAATATACTTTCCATACTGCTTCCACACCAGGGAATTGATGCAAGTTCTTAAAATTCCTGTAGTTCTCTCCTTGGGGAGCAAACACTCTATAGCTAAATCCCATAATGCACCACATTGCCAATACTGTTAAGCCCCAGATCAGTTATCTCCTCTGTGGACTTGTCTGTGGGGGTGGAAGTTTTAAACCTAAGAGTTATCCAGCCTCTGACAAGGTCAAAATTTGCTGTAACAGCAATTCTCTTGTCCAGAGTAAAATAATTCCTTTATATTTTATGCCTGTCTGTTGTCTTCAGACATGGAAGCTATTATTATTCCTTCTGTGGTAGATTTTTTTGAAAGAATATTCTCTTTTTCCACAGACAGAAAGTATTTTTCAAAAACATTTTTGTCCACATCTGCCAAAGGAAATAAATATAAGTATCTATAAATATCAACGTAAATAGAATTGACTCCAAGAAATAGCTTGTATGCTTAGTAATTATAGAAATTCTCCTGAAGGCTAATAAATAATAACCCAAACTGTCCAGCTATTGTATTTCAAACTTATTCATGGAGTATGTTCTTGTGGTAGCTTTCTTGTACAGAGGAGCAAAGGTTCAGATTTACCTCAGATTCAAGTGTTCATTTGAGTCATTTGTCACTGTTAATGTTTTCCCATGGAGTTGGGCTGCATGTGGGATGAAAAATCCCCTGTACCCTTCTGGAAGAAGCCTTGAGAACTAGCTGCTATATGGTTAGCTGGGAAGTTGTGGTAACTGTTGAGACCCACCATCTCGTAATCATATGTTTGGAGCTTTAAATCATGACTCTGTTAAAAATGCAAAACAGGAAAACTGTGCATCACTTAAGAGAATCAGACATGCGTTTCAGACTAATAATAAAACCAGGAAAACATAGGAGACATGTGCATTTCACCACAAGTCGCTTTGGCAGGACATGGTCTCACATTTTCCTCTTTGAAGAAAACGGCACATGTACCAGAGTCAGAAGACCCTTTTGACTTCACCTTCTCAACCGACAACATGCTGATAAGCTTACACACTCTAAAACTGAGATGACTCTATAATTTAAAAAATAACAATAAAAAAAGGCTGGCAAGATGGCTCAGCAGATAAGAGAGCTTGATGTTTTTCCAGAGGACACCAGTCCATTTCCCAGCACCCAAGTCAGGCAGCTCATAACAACCCCTAACTCCAGGTAGTCACTGACCTCTTCTGACCCCTACAGGCACTCAATGCATGCACATGCCCATACACAGACACCACGGACACAAAAATTAATTTTTAATTAAATTATATTCCTGGGAGATTAAAGTGTATCCTATATAAATAAGATTTTACATGTGGTTATTTTTCTTCCAGGCATTACCTTCCAAAATACCTAGAATGTCACATCAAATAAGAGTACAGATTCTTTGAAACCAAAACTCACTATTTTTCCTTTGACATTACTCTCTCCCACCTCTAATAGGATATATCTTCTCATATACACAAAATTACATCAGAGCTTATCACAGATCAAATTCCTAATAGAGCTGGGCGTGGTGGTGCACACCTTTAATCCTAGCACTTGGGAGGCAGAGACAGGCGGATCTTTGTGAGTTCAAGGCCAGCCTGGTCTACAAGGTGAGTTCCAGGGCAGCTGGGGCTACAGGGAGACCCTGTCTCCAAAAGACCAAAAAAAAAAAATCCTAATAGATTTAATTTAACAAATTGAACTGAACTGATAGACTTCCCGTTATATCAATGTAAGATCTATATACCCCAAGCCAAGAAAAAGATTCTGAAAGATGGGTCATTCTTAACTAAACCTTTCATCAGACTATTAGAATGAGATATCCGAAATATACCTTCGCTGTGTGCTAATTGTCCTTATTTGCTTAGGAGTTTTATGGACATAAGGATAGAAAATTTCTCCATGTTTCCAGAATACAAAATAAGCCAGAAAACAAAGATTAGTCATGCAAAACAAACACAGTAAGCAATACAGCATAAGGAATAAAGATGTCAAATTGTGGAATGAATGAGTGATCAAATGTAATCTAAAAATTGGTGTAAACACAATTTTATATAGTGCTGCTTGAAATAAGGATAGAAAATAGACCTGAAATCCATATTGGATTTCATCTGTGCCAGGCACCACATCAAGAATTTGTTTGAAACTTTATTTTTTTAATTTTATTTATTATTTTTATTTTATGTGTATGAATTTATTGCCTGCATGTGTGCAAGTGCACCCATATGGTACAATGCTCGAGGAGGTCAGAAGAAGGCATTGGATTTCCCTGGAACTGGAGTTAGAGACAGCTGTTAGCAGCCATGTAAGTGCTGGGAATTGAACCTGGGTCCTCTGCAAGAGCACCCAGTCAGTACTCTTAACAGCTGAGCCATCTCTCCAGCCCCTGGTTTGAAATTTTAACCATTGGAGATGGTCCAATATATTTTCAGCAAAGCAGCAAACTAAATGAGCTAACATCATAGTCAGGATTTATTCCACGTTAGACCCTGCACATGTATTAGTATATTTAACTTTGATCACAACCCTGTAAGACAGGTATCCTTAATTTTCTAAGTTAGGTTGCTAAACTACACAGGCTGACATTACTTGTCTGAAATTGCACACATTGACAATGTCAGAGAAAGAGGGAATCTCTCAACTCACAGTCAAAGAACATTAGGTCTGTCAGGTGCCAGAATCCCTCCTGGAGATGAAGAGAGTCAAACCAAAAAGGTTAGTTAGCATCACAACATCTCTAGTTGGTGCTAAAGCTGGGGCCAGAGCCAGGTGCCCTTTGTGTTTTTAGAGTTTCACATGAGCCCTGTAAATTGTGACTCCAGACAGTAAGAAAAAGGCTATGGTGGAAGAAAACATGTTACATATCTCTTCTTCATTCTGCTCCTACACATTCAGAACCACCGGGGTTGTCATCTTTTCACATAAAGATAGTGATCTATAATTTCTAAAGCAAGTTTATTACAATCTGACAAGGGATAGTTAATAACAACTATTCTATTCACTGCTGGGCTAAACGCATGGTGCATAAACCAATGAGCTTATGATAGAAAAACATCCTTTCAAACCGCAAACATCTATTAATCCTCACTCCATGCAGCAAATAGCAATAGGTGTTGCGGGGATTACAGAAATGTGCACAGCAGATTCCCCTTTGCCATCCGGTAGAGGAAAGAGACATTCACAAGTAACACTACTCTAGTCAAAACACAGTACGTGGTCCAGGGACTTGGAAGAAAATGAACAGAATTCAGATGGAGGATATTAGGGGAGGCTGTGGGGAGAAAAATTAATAAAGCTCAGTTTCATCCCATTTGAAAAAAATCAGGCTGAATTATTCAATTATAGATTGTCTTAACTGAATTTTCCAGATTTAGTGCATTCTTAATTTTAGGTGATAATAGAAAACTAGTGTTTATATCTTCCTATGCTAATTTGGAAGGATTAAAAAGAGGTAAATGAGTAAATATTATTTTTATACCAAAATTAAGGCAATTTTGGTATAAAATAGAAATGAGCCTTGGGTATAGCATGCGTTAATTTTTTATGATAAATAACCTCTGTACAAAAAGCACTAAAATTGATTCCAGTGATGTATGTAGGCATTGTTATCTAGTAAAGAGCTCTAATTTACCTATATGAATAATATATAAAAAGATCATATATTCACATATTGATATGACACTATTATGAGAAGCAGAACAAAATTCATTCCTCTGGTATCTAAATGCATGCACAGTGCTGTGACTATTATTTTTTTTTTAATGTTCAGGAATCTCCTGTGCAACCGTTTCAGGCTAGAGAAAAATGCTAAAGATCATTCGGTGCAATTATCCCATCAGTAAGCCAATCCCTTCTACAACATCCCCACCAAGTGGTCATCTGCTTGATGCTTGGTTGCCTAGAGATCCAGAATATTCTTTCTGGACAGAAAATTTCAGCTTTGAACTACTGTGGCTTTAAATAGAAGGAGGAAGAGGATGACCACAGTGGCAATAATAAGGAAGCCACGAAGAAAGAGCGGACACTTCGATAGCCCACCTCTGCCTCCCTGGTCTTCCTAGTTCACTGAGTCAGCTCGGGTGCTTCAGAGGCTTCTGCTTATTCTCTTTGCCACGGAGATTTGTTAGTCTGACAATGGTGATGCTCCCTGCCTTGTCTCAAACCAGTGTCCAATCTCGTCTCCTGCAAGTTTACTTTTCCCAGGTTACTTAACCTCTACCTACATGATTTTTCTACCCTGAAAGCTCTCCTTAGGACAACTTCTAGTTTATCTGAAGAATGAAGGTTCTTTCCCACCCACCCCCAAGGAGGAATATAAAGCAATCTTTACATGGACATAATGCTCCAGTGTTCTAATCAGTCTTAGTATCTCCACAGTGCACGACTTGCTTTGATAAGCTCTGGGGTCACATCCGAATCCCCTTTTTAATCTTGGAAAAGTGGAGTAACCAAGAATGGATCCACAAGACCCAGCTGAAGTACAGAAAAAGGACTTGGTTCTGTTGAACCACTTAAGTTAATGGGAAGTTTTGGAGACTAGAATGAGCTGAAATGGGATCTCTAAGTGATGCCTATAGCCCAAATATTAGGGAACAAATGCAAGTACTGTTTATAAAGAAGGAACATGATATTAGATAAATGGAGCCACAGGTTTAGGACCATGTTCTAGTGCAGGTAGAAAACCCTAATGTCCTGAGACCAGGCAGATTATGTTAATATATAAACCAGACAGGTGTACTATAGTAGGAAGTGGTAGGGTCCTTCGCAAATGTACAGAGCACATCTAAATAAAGAAGATCACTGCTTCTGCTTAATGTGTCCCAGTGCTGCATTGTCTGTTGAGTTTTTGCAAACAACTGGAATTCAGAATATGTATGCGTATGTGTATTAGAAGAGAAACTGATTTTTAAATGTCAACAAGATATTCTAATTATTTAAGCAATTCACATGGCAGAAGACCCTGTGTTTAAAGAGGATAAATTACTTTCCAATATTTAATCTGAAAATTATGTGACTCCTCATCTTCTAGCAAGAGAGTTCAAAGCACTCACATGTCAATGAGAGGCTCGAGAATGTGAGAACAGTCAAAAAGGTAAAGGGTTTTTTCCAAGCCTTGACTTGGAAACAACATATTGTCAATTCTGTTATAGTCTGTGGCTCAAAGTAAGTTACGAGCCAATCCAAACAGAGGCAAGGCAAAAGAGACTGTGCCCCTTTAGTGAGAACTGGGGAGTCACACAGCAAAGGTTGTGAATACATGGATTATATGGAAGTGGGAAGGATTGGGGCTGGTATTATCATCTGGATATATATACTCCAGGAGCATAAAGAAGCAGTTCTGAAAACTGGAATGAGACCCCTCATGCCCACTCAGCTCTACAATCAGTATTGGTATCTAATCATAAACTTTAGAAATCACAAAATTCCTCTCCAAGGAAACTGATGGACCCAAGGGAAAAAAATCTTAACGTTCAGATATTTTGAGGAAACCTTCCAAGGAACAACCAGTTTATCCTGTTGTTAATCATCTGTAAGGCACATTGTCTAAATCATTTCAGTATATTACGTATAATTGTGAATGGACAATCTTGGTTCACCAGACATTTGAGGAAACCCCACAATACAAAATGCAGAATCTAAAATAAAGAGAAAGAGATTTGGAGAGAACCACATATGAAGCACAGATAAACCCACAACTGGCCGATGTGAAGAGAATAAGAGACTGTAGAATCTTTATCCCTGAATAGGACATCTATAGCAAACCTCTGCTACCCAAGGCTCTGGGATCATTGCATAAGAGGGGGTAGAAAGATTGTAAGAGCCAGAAGTGATGGGTGACCACAAAGGAATGAAGTTTTCCAGACAGCTGGGCAGTTACTCAAATGAACTCGGACCCACAAAAGCTCAAGCCAGACAAAATCCCAGCTAGAAGTAGGCAAGTGGGGAAGACACCCCAACCCTAGCAACTGACAACTGCTGGGAGAGGGAGAGTCAGTTTTCTTTATGGTTGTGAACCTGGATAGGCTAACCAGGCTCCGGTGGATGGCCCTATGCCAAAGGGCACTGAGGGACATAAATTGAATTAGATAGGCCTTTATATAATATATATATAATATATAATATATATCTAATACATATATGTATATGTGTGTGCGTGTGTATATATTACATTAAATCAGTCAATATTAAGGGGAAGGTGTGAAGTTCACAAAAATGAAAAATTTCATTGAATCATCTGTTTAACTGCAAATTTTATGTGATTGCAGAAGAAATAGATATTCAATCAAAGGACTAGAAAGTTAAAAACTCAGATGGGCATATAAGACAAGAGACAGGCAGTAGGAGAGAAAAAAATAACAATAACAAAAACTAATAGGCCAGTAAAATAGATATAATATATAGAAACACAGGGGTAGAAATAAGAAGAAACTCCCTGAAACGTCTAACTAATTTGTCCATAAAATTTAGACCAGGTAACCATAGCAAACTGCACATTCCTTTTATTTCTTCATATCAGATAATCCAGTTCTTAGATGCTACTTCAGCAGGACACTCCATTACTACTATCAGAAAACAAGAATATTCCACTGTGGGAAGTTCTGCTTATTTGTATGAACAACAGCACTTGGGCAGTTGGGTAAAGAATCCTGAGATATCAAGGTTGAAGGACAAATGTTTTCAGGCAGAGCCATGTCTTCCTCTGTGTGTCTGAGAGTGTTCCAGTCTGTCACTGCTCACACAGAGCTCCTTATCTCACTGGCATCTGGTAATTTGTTTGGGACTCTTATGTTCCTTGACTAGTTCTCTAACAAATACAAATGACCAAGACACAAGTCTCCAAATCATGCACACTCTTCGTCACTCAAAAAGTGGTACAGGTAGGTCCTGAATGGGAGTTTCATAGAAGTGTGGGAATACATTGATTAGACAATGCTTTCAGAACCTCAGGTCTTAAATCAATTTCCTAGTATCGTGGTTTCATTTTTGTCACCTCCTTACTATGTTCCAAGCCCTGTTGTGGAGATTTGGTTAAATTAGCTCATCCTACCTTCTTCAAAGCAAGTATCCAAGGCAAGCTACTATACTAATAATCCCACACAATAAAGAAGTTCAGAAACAGAGAGGCTATGCCCAGCAGCAGGATGTATAACCCAAGTGACCAGTCTTCAAGCCTACTAAAGTCTCCTCCTTTACTAAGGATATTTTGACTATGTATAAGGTTCATAGATTATATACTTAGGATGAAACAGACTTTTATTGCAAAGATTTATTCAATATCCTAGTTTAGTGTTGCCTCTAAAATTTCAAAGAAACTATTTGGAGAATGAGAAGTTTAAAGAACGGAGCTCTGATGTAAGAGAAGTAGACCTAGAAATTCGCATCCCTGAAAAGTCTAAGAAGTCTAGTACTGATTTTTCAAAATAATTTGGTAGATTGGATACAATGGTAAATCCCTATAATTCCAGCACTTGGAAGGCTAAGACAGGAATCCCACAAATATAAGGCCAGCCTGGCCCACCATCTAGTGAAATTCCATCTCAAAAACAGAATATAGATTGCTCTAGATGTGATGGATGCTTTGTCAGCATGAACACAGAGGCCCACTCTGTATCCCAGACACAAGGCTAAGGTTAAAATACAGTTATATTTCTAATATTGAATTTATTATTTTATGTGTATAACTGTTTTACCTAATTGTATGTTAGTCTGCCCATGTTTTACAATGCCTGTGGAGGTCAGAAGAGGGCATCATCCCCTGGAACTGGAGTTATGGATAGTTATTAGCCACCATGTGAGTGCTAGGAACTGAACCTAGATTCTCTGCAAAAGCAGCCAGTGCTCTTAACCACTGAGCCACCTCTCCAGCCCCTCAAAGCCCTCTCTGTTTTTCTGTTTCTCTTATGGTCAATAAACCACAGTAAAGAGTCTGCTAAGTTAGTTGATAATTCCAAGCCCTCTGTTTTCAGTTCACAGTTCATTTACTCTAGAAAGATAATTCATTCAGAAATACTGAAAATTTTATTGTGGTGACCCTTCCTTGTGGTGACTTTTAAGAGAGGATAGATGGAATAAGATCTAAATTTCATGAAGTATAGAAGTCAGGCTCTGGGGCAGCCAAAACTAACACTTGATTTCTGAAGAAAAAAATCCCTCTAAGATGGGCAAGGCAAGGCATGAGGATTCATGAGTTCTTACACATAGAAATTTTACAATCTAACAGTTATTTTTTAATAGCAAAAATTTGACCTGGGTATTTGAAAAGGGAAATGATCATATTTGTTTGGGAGTATTCATTAGGGCTTCAAAGTAGAACTATTATTTGCTATGGACCAAAAGAACCTGAACAAGTAGAGGTGTGAGATACATGTTGGATTGAGAAATGATTGCCAAAGTCACTGGAGCCAGACCCACACTTGTTAGATATCTGAAACATGCAATTGAACTTAGGAACAAAGTCTAATGGCCTATACTCACATCTAGTGAGCAGTAAAACTGTTAAATATGTCTTTGGGCTGAGAAAGATATAACTCCACATGCCCTTTTCAAGTCGAAGGAAAAAATGCTCAGACATATCTCTCAATAGTAACCTGCATTCAAATTGTTTTATATCTCAAATTTGGCCACAGCGTACTACAGTACTATCCAAAATCTAAACATTAGGTTCCAAATTTCATGCTATATAGTTGATGTTTTATATAGAGTTACAGAACTTGAGCATAAAATACCCATACATAAGGGAGATTCTGACAGATCTTTAATTATCTGCCGGGAAATTGCTATTCAACTATAGTCGGCCTTCTCAGAGGACAACCATATTTTAGGTTTATAACTTTGAAACAAACATTTGTTCTTGGATGAATTTTTAATAACATGTTTTTCTGTATCTAAAAGTAATAAATGACTATTGTTAAAAAAAACTTTTAAAATGCAGAAAGAAATGAAAAGATATAACCAGTATCCATAGATAACCATTGTAAATTCCTATCTTTTTTTTCTATGTGCACATGTGTTTTATAAGCTTGAGATTACAGAGTTAGTATACTTTATAAACTCTCTTAGTCACTTTTATAGCATAAGCCCATTTCTATAGCATTAATTCTCCTATAATAAATATTTAACTTGTTCTACTACTTTTGTTACTATAAATAATGCCCCAATGAATATGTTTTGGGCTCAATTTTACCCATTCTGTTTTAGGATAGAGCTCTAAAATTTTACTTATTGTTTCTAAGTATGCCAATGTTAAATATCCCCTTGATAAATACCTCTAACTTATATACCTGAAAGGTATTCTCAGCATATACTCAGCTCATGTGAGTGTTGTATGAATTAGCACAGCAAACAGGTATACTGAATCCTTGCTGAAGCACCTCTGTGCAGAATGACTCCTGTTACCCCGTTGGCACTTCACCTTCCATTCCATGCAGCATTTCTCTTCTTTCAACACCTCCTCCCTGGCAGTCTTCTAGTTTATCTATCCTATTCTATTTGCTTTGTCAAAGGAATAAGGCTATTATCAACCCAGACACACTGCAGTGTCAGGACCTTTTCCAGAATGATGACCTTCTATTTTCTTAGAAAATGGCCCAGAGAGGCCAAATTTAATACAAAGGAGAGGGTGTATTGTGAAATGTGGCATTCCAACAAGAAAAGTGCTTGAGGCGAAATATCCAAGCCTTCTTGAATCACACCAAATAATCAGCCATGCACTTCTAAGGGCAAGCAGACCTGCTCTTGTAGCAAGGGACAAGCGCACTGCTTGGGGAACTTTCATGTGCAATGACCCACATGCACTGGCTTATCTAGTGACTGATGGCTGTGCTGAAAGTCTCAGCAGAAAGGATTCTCTTGGGCCAGCCTTCAGAGAGAGCAGAAAGCTAAATCTAGGAAGTGAATGGCACGTACTTTGACCTAGGGATTTAGATCCAGAACTCTGTGGAAATAAAGCAAAAGACCATGTCTGTCAACTTGGGCCTTTGGGAAGAGGCATAAAAATCTTACTTATCCAAGGAAGTGTTTACTAAAGAGACTTGGCAGCTTAAATAGTTGTCACAGTGCTTATTAATGAATAGATGCACGCAGCCTAGCTTTGAGAAAAGGGGAAAATATGTTTCCACAGTGAATAGCTGTTGAAATATGATAAAGAAATCTTCCTCTGAGCTTTGCCTATAAACAAAGTACATTTTATAATTTTTCATCCCGTATTCTAATAGCCAAAAATTTTATTAGAGAAGAAGGAAGATAAGTTAGCTTCAAATTCTCTTTATAGAATCAAAATTAGACATAAATGTGCATAATTAATATATAAAAAAGCATTGGAAAACAGTACATTAGGATTTAATTCAATTCTCGGGTCCTAGTAACTAACCATTTATTGAAGAAACACAAAGAAAAGAAGTTAATTCTTTCATCTCTCTAACCAATCAATGTTCATTTTCTAAAGTATCACTTTATCAGGCCTCCGTTACCCCAAACCTGACAGGCAGAAACACAAGGAAAAAACAGTCCTCTTCCCCATTTGGAAAAGCTAATCCACCCTCATTGTTTGATGTTGTCTTAGTGGATTTCATTGACATTGTAGGAAGGGAAGTTTTAAAAAATAATAATAAAGAATATGTGATTTGTTTTTCCTTGGAGCTTTTAGAATTCTTAGGAGATAAGGCAATAGCCCCTGAACTACGGGAAATGACCAGGGCCTGACAGCCACTTGTAATGTTATCATTTTCTGAGAG
This sequence comes from Rhizomys pruinosus, assembly GCA_009823505.1. NCBI lineage: Eukaryota > Metazoa > Chordata > Mammalia > Rodentia > Spalacidae > Rhizomys > Rhizomys pruinosus. The sequence goes on along the minus strand of VZQC01013003.1, from coordinate 3,066,682 downwards.
GACTCCTGCTGCTTCTGTGGGCACTATCTGCACAGTAGCAGGCACTTAGTTGCTCAATGTTATTTGAAGAGGTTTAAGAGGTACTACAGCTGCTGCATCTCAGGGTTCTATTTTTATTGGGATGAACTTAACATGAGGCTGAATCTCTTCAAGAGAGAGACTCTCAGGAAGCATTTATGGGAAATCTACTGACAGCACCAGAATATAAAGATAACTCACTAATCGAATCCTCTGGGGATAAGGCTTCTCCAAAAAGTCAGTCTGAACAGAAGAGTTAGAGGAATGTCCAGAGCCTTAAGAGCGTGTTGTCTGCACGGTGAATATATGGCAACTTGCATTTTGAATATACAAGATGAAAACCTAAGTGTCAGAGAAGTTAAGTGACATGACTGTGACTATCCAGTTAGTAAGTAGTAATGCTTTTACTGCAATCCACATCTCCTGATTCCATTTGCAGTGACATTTCTAGGTTCAGTGATTTCTGGTGACTGGTGACGTACACTTGAAAATGTTTTATTGCCTTGTTTGTTTTGCTTTCCCAGTCAGGGTCACAATTAGTCACTCTTCCTTTTATATTGGTGGATACAAGTGGGATCCTATTGACTAATCAAGGGCAAACAGTGAAAGTTTCATTGAAGGTCAACATCACACAGGTGCACTCTAAGTAACATAATCAACATAACAGCATATTGGGCATATTGGATGTATGGTTTAACCAGCCTGTTCAATGGGAAAGATGAAAAGTGGTTGTTCTTATATGATAAGGAAGCTACTTCAAGATAGCAAACAGAAAGTGACTCTCTGACAAAGAGGGCACAAAATATATCATCAAAGTAATGCTGATCCCACAGGGGGGAAAAAAAAAAGACACATCAAAGAAAAAAACAGATGAGAAACTTTGAACTAGGAAAACAGAATTGTAGCATTACTCTGCCAGGCTCACAGACTCTAAGATTAAAATTTCTCTAGAGTTAAAACTAAGTATCACTGAGAGAAATAAAGATCCGTTTGGAGAACCAGTAGTTGTAGAAGTCATACTAGGGGATCTAGAATGAATCAATTTCCCTTAAATATCCTGGCTAATAGTTATCCTACTTCTTTAACAAATACTTTAAAAATATAACATATAATCTTCACAGTACACTTCAGGAAAAGTAGGACCACATGTTTGCACAGCTTTAATAACTGTGGTTTTTCTTGCCAATTAATATCCCCCAAGTCCATTATCTAATTGGTATGTTAATTTAAACTATGGATTAGAGTTGAACTCCTCAATTAAAAATTAATCCTAAACACCACATCTTAGCAAGGTATAGTTTTCCTTTACATTGTTGCATTCATGGTTGTGTAGCCTTAAATAATAAATTAATAATTGTCAATTGTTAAGACAATAAAGAAATTTGGGGAATGGTATATCAACTAAAATTTCCCTTACGAACATCAAAAATGGATAAAAATCATTTTTGTCAGGGTGTACTATATAAGATCCATGGGACATAAATATGTCTATGTAGATTATCACTATGTCCATGCTTCTAGGAAACTGACACAAATAGTCAGTGCTCAGTAAATTTGGAATGTATCCCATCAGTGGATAAAGTCTAGTTTGGCTATCGATACAATTTACACTCTCACATATATGGTGTAATGGTTAATCTTATTTTCAACTTGATTGTATCTGGAATCAACTAAGAGACAGTCCTCTGGGAAAGTCTGTCAGGGCATTCCTAGGGAGGGTAACTGAGGGGGGACCCCTTCTCAGAGTGGCCGCACTTTTGGTGGCCCAGACACGAGGTTCAAGAAGGGGCTAGAGAGATGGCTCAGTGGCTAAGAGCACTGGCTGCTCTTGCAGAGGACCTGGGTTTGATTCCCAGCACCCACATGGTGGCTAAGAACCATTTATAACTCTAGTCCTAGGGCATCCAATGCCTTCTTCTGACCTCTGTGGGCACTGTATGACCTGTACCTACCTACCTGCAGGCAATACATTCATACACATAAGATAAAAAATTAAATAAATAGAAGTCAGGCATGGTGGTGCATGGCTTTAATCTCAATACTTGGGAGGCAGAAGCAGGCAGATCTCCATGAGTTCAAGGCCAGCCTGGTCTACATAGTGAGTTCCAGGACAACTAGAGCTACAGGGAGACCCTGTCTCGAAAAGACATAAATCAATCCATTAATCAATCAATCAATCAATATTTTTAAAAGAAGAGGTTCAAGAAAGTGGTGCTGTCTACCTTCCCTTGCTTCTTGCTGCTGAGTGCATCTTTCTAATTTGTATTGCTTCTGCTGCTTTGATCCTTTGCTGTCATCAGAACCCAGCTGCTTCTCCTTCCAACATGAACTGAAGACCAGCAGCTCTCCAGGAATCCTCTAGGATCTGCAGCACCAAATTGGAATTGCTGAGGCATCCAGCCTCGTGGACTGAGAGGCGGCCAGTGTGTAGACCATCATTGTTGGACTATCCAGCCCCTATCATATAAGCCAATCTAACAAGCCTTCTTTTGTAATATGTATTCATTATATTAGCTCTGTTTGTCTTAAGAACCCTGAATAATAGGTAGACTCACTTGAACTTATATCCCAAATGGGATCACATAGAATTCAGATCTAGATTTCTCCATGACCAACATTTGCTTTTATTTTCACACTGAAGCTAAAACATGAGGAACAACCCCAGGAAATTCTCTTCAGGAAGTACTTCCCTAAGACAAAATGTACAGGAGCTCTACAATAATAAAACTGAGGCTTAAATGTTTTTTCAAGATATTGATATTGGATAATTCTTTGAGATTTGTCTTAAAAGTCAAATGTGTGGTAAAACATATAAATGCATACTATTGAAACTATTTGCTCAGGATACTTCACATATATCTGTATCTATTTGCTGTATTATGAAAATGTACTACAAGTACTACTCTTAGTGAAGAAGGTGAGCCACACCAGGAATCTACTTTACCGTTAGCTGTATCACTAAAGAAGAGCCAGCCAAATCAAGAATTCCTGAGAAATAGGCATGCTAATGTCTCCAAAATTAAATGAATGTCATGTATGGGATTTGCTTATACATAGGAAGACTATACAATTTGTCACCCAAATGAAGACCCTAATAGATAAATCCTTGTTAACAACTCGGGCTGCCCAGATATCCAGAGACAAAATAATTACTTTAGAAGTCAAAGTACCATAACTTGCTCTAATCAATATGAAGCCAGCATCACACTCCATAAAGTCACTTTGTTTACATTTTAGTTAAATCACTTGGCATATTGTATCATGGATATCTGTTTAGTACCCAACTTCCCAGTTGAAAGGATATACCTAGAGACAGGTAGGGGTTTCATTGTGGTTTTCAGTGGACTGGATCACTCAGGGCTCAACAATTAACTTGGTAGTCTAGAAATAGTACTAGACTGACTGTCTAGGCTACAACAGACTTAGCAAAACAGAAAGCATGGCGAGGAACACAAGGAAGGAGCTTGGATTTCTTTTCCTTACAACTAAGAATGATGTTAATCTTTAATTTAGTGAAAAAAAATCACAATAAAATTCAGTGACTGAAAAAAATACAGTGAAGTAAAAGAAAGCAGTTAGTTAAAGGGGGATCTGTGGCAAAAATGACAGATGAGGAAATGCCAATGATAGAGTCAGACATGGTTGCCAAAATACAGGATAATTAATAAAGTCCACATTTTCTGACAACCAATTGCACACCCAGTGTTTATTATTACTCTAACAACTGATCCTCACAGATGGCAGTGCTGGCCTATCTGTAACTTATCCTACTGCAAAATATCCTGGAGGTATTCCTTTCTGGAATTCGGCCAAGCTATGTCAGTAGAGGAGGGAAGCTTCATATCTCCACTGTGTCAGAATAGAGCTGGCTGATTGAGATGAAGCAGCATTCAAACAGAGCCCCCCCCCTTTTAAAAATGAAGACACAGAAATAATTTATAGGCAGATTCAAAGACTCAAGCAGTTGATGTAAGCAAGGAATTATTTCACAGATCTCCAGACACGGACTCATTCCTAGTAGACACTAGTAAAGGGTTGCTGCGCTGGGAATTTTTTCGAGGTCTGCGCCAAGATGCAAAGACATATAGCACTGAATAAATAGATCAATTCACTAATAGCAGTTTATTAACCAAGGAAGGGAGGGAGGGAGGAAGGAAGGGAGGGAGGGACGGAGGTAGGGAGGGACAGAGGGATGGACAGAGGGAGGGAGGGGAGGTGAAAGGATGGGAGGGAGGAAGGAAGAGTTAAAGTTAAGCCAAGAAATTTACCGCCACAAGACAGCAAATTCTCCTGCATAATAGAGCCAGCCCAGTTTGGGCTTCTTTCTCTTTATTTAGAACTAGCTCGGCCATTTGTGGTGGCACACACCTTTAATCCTAGCACTTGGGAGACAGAGGCAGGCGGATCTTTGTGAGTTCAAGGCCAGCCTGGTCTACAGAGTGAATCCAGGACAGCTGGGGCTACAGGGAGACCCTGTCTTGAAAAAACCAAAAAAAAAAAAAAAAGAACTAGCTCGTACACATGAGCTAGTGTGTCTGTCTGTCTGTCTGTGTGTGTCTGTGTCTGTGTTTGGGTGTGTGTTGCTCAATGTGTACTTGTGTGTGTGTCTGGAAACCAGAGGACAACCTCCAGTGCTGTGCTGTATGAGTTGCTGTCCATCTTGTGTTGTGAGGCAGGGTCTCTCACTGGCCTGGGAATCACCAAGCTAGGCTGGCTGTCAGCAAACCCAAGGGATCCACCTGTCTCCACTTCCCCAGTGCTGAATTACAAACTCACCCACAATTCCTGGCTTTTTTATGTGGTTTCTGGGGCTCAAGGTCAGGGCCTCAGGCTTGCACAGCAAGTGCTTACTGACTGAGGTATCTTCCTAGCACATGGTATGTGTCTTTCACACCATCCTGTCTTAGAAATTTGAAAGAGGTTGAGGTAGACAGGAAAGGAAGCAAAAAGCATCACCATTAACAATTTACCCTATTGCAAATATAATTTTATAACATTTAATTTAAAATTTAGAGTCATGTTAGAAATTCAGCATCATTAGAAGGGAGAGGTGGGTGGGCTAACCAAAAATAAAGATGTATGGAAAACCCACTATTTATAAGCTAATTAAAATGTATGATTGTACAAAATGAAGGTGTTGGAATACAGGTGTGCATGGGTTGACAATGCTTCCTCCAAAAGACATGGGTTATTATGTGAAAAATCTCAGCTCCCGGAATGAGACACCTCATGATGAGGTATTGGTCAGGGCTCCCTAGAGGCCCAACAAAACAGCACAGGCTATTGCCATTTGCTCTTGCGTTTCCACCATAACCGGATGGTAAGACCCTATTGCTGATTGCACAACACATAGGACACAGAGAAGTCAAGCTGGAACTAACCTGCAAAAATCTTCCCTGAAAATTACCTGTCGGAGCGCAGGAAAGTGCTATGTAGGCTGCTAGGGAAGACAACCCACCAGTGAACTCTGAATGCGACAATGACAACCTTCCAGAAAAGATGTGTCCACTGGTACAAGAGTGGCAGGAAGAGTGCAGGTGTAGCCAGCTGTTTTCTGTTGGATTAGAGGTCTGCTCCACAGGAGGGAATTCCTGCCTGGTATTGTAAACCTAGTCAAAAGCTCCAGGCTAGAGAGGTCACGGGCCTTCGGTAAGACCTACTACTGTCATTTTGCTAAATGGACATGTCGAACTGCCTCCTAAATATTAATATTTATACTCATAGATTTGTGCTGCTCTCAACTTTGGCCAGAAAAGCTTCTCTCTGTACTGGGAAGTAATTAATGCCGAAATTTATAACTGGTCAAAGTGCAGTAAGCCAAACTGTAAGTGACAGTTGAGTGTTCAGTCCTCATAGGACATCTATATCAAACTTTCCACCCCTACACACACAAGGATCAGAGCCCATCAAGGAAGTGAGAGAAGAAAGAATATAAGGGCTGGAGGTTGGGGATGGGGAGGAGTGCTGTGAAATGCTGTGTTCTGGACATGGCAGGGCCACTGCACTCATGAACTCACTGCAGTTATGGTCAGCTGCACAGGAGCAGTCAACATTCCAGCCGGCAGCACTAACTAGACTCAGTGGGTTACAAAACAAAACAAAACATAGAAGAGAACATGAAGGTAAAAGGGAGATATGTTGAAGATGTCCAGAAGGAGTTTAGGGGAAGGGTTGGGGGGTACTTTTGATCCAAGGTACATCATATGCATGTATGAAATTACCAAAGAATCAATAAAAGAAAGACATAATAAAATTTTACAAAAGACTTCCACCAGGCATGCTGGTGCATGCCTTTAATCACAGGACTTGGGAGGCGGAGGCAGATGGATCTTTGGGAGATAGAGGCCAGCCTGGTCTACATAGTAAGTTCCAGACCAGCTGTTGCTACCAAGAGACACTGTCTCAAAAAGACCAACAGAAAAAAAAAGACTGTGAACTAAATCATTTCCCTCTGGGTTTTCATACTATTTAAGCATTATTTCTCTCTCCTCTAACCTCCCTGTATCAGTTAAAGTACCACCCTCTTCTCATGTCGCCCTAATCACCCCTGTCTCCTACTATCCCTAGCTCTAGGTCCTTCCACTTTACCCCTATGATTCATTTCCATTTCCTGGCTTCTGCCATAACATCAGGAGATTAGATAGATAGATGATAGATAGATAGATAGATAGATAGATAGATAGATAGATAGATAGATAGATAGATATATGATAGATAGATATTCGCATTTCACAAATGAGAAACAAAATATGTTACTTCTTTTTTCTGAGTCTTTGTTACTTCACTTAGTATAACAGTTTCTAGTTCCATCCATTTACCTACAAATTTCATGATTTCATTTTTCTTTACTGCTAATTAGAACTCCATTAGTTCAAAGTTCTACTGAAAAACACACATACAATAAATGTATGAGTATGTCTATATAGCTGAAGGCTTTATAACAAAAAGGGTAGTGCCAGGCAAGAGAAACCTTCCTTTGAGTTGTTGGTCAGTGTAGTCCAAGAGACTCCCAAAATAACAGAAGCTATTGCCATAGTCCTTGATTGCCTCCCAGAACTTGAAGGTAAGAGCCTATTGCTGAAGACAGGCCATACTTCAGACACAGGACTTGGAGCAATGGAGCTGGAACTGACCTGGACGCCTTCTCCCTGAAGATGAGCTCTCATGGTGTAAGAGGACACTATACCAGATGCCAAGAGAGAAAACTAATCAATGGTCTACCCAGCTACAAAGCCTAATAATCAACAATGACCAGCCCAGATAACTATTGCCATTGGTGCAGTAGTGGCACTTTTATCTTGGGGGTAATCAACAGCTATCTAACTGGACTAAAAGACTGCTCCATGGAAGGGAACTCAGGTGTGGTGCTGTAAACATAGTCAAATACACATGGTTGGAGAGCTTGTTGATCCTAGAGAAAAACCTACTTTTGCCACATCCCTAGACCAGTGAAATTTCTTCCTTTATTCTAATATGCATTTGCATATTTTCAGCCAAGTATACCTTTCACCCCTTCCCAAAGAAGCTTCTTTTTGCAACAGAGGCAGACTATTACAGAATTCCAGAAATGGTCAAACACAGAGAATAAGGCTCTGTGAGACACTCAATCCTAAGTGACACATCTTCAATGCAACTTCCACACTTGGGATAAATGCATCTCTTAACTCTCACCAGAGAAGTTTCCCTATGCATCAGATGGTGATTAACACAGAGATCCAGAATTTGTCAATGTACAGAGAACAAGAGGACACACAGTGTTTATTCTTGAATAAGGCATGTATTTCAAACTCCTACTTCCTAAGTCTCAGAAATTATTGTGAAAGGGGAAATGGAAATACTGTAAGAGCCAGAGGTCGTGGTTGACCACAAGGAAACAGAGTTTTCAAGATAGCGAGTTACTCATATGAACTCACAATAACAGTAATAGCATGGAAAAGTGCCATGCAATCTTTTGTTTTATTTTTTTTAAGTCCCATGCAATCTTGAACCAGAAAAAAAAATCTCAGCATAGACATGAGGAAGTAGGTAAGAAATCCCATCCCAGCTAAGGAACTTCTGGCAATGAATGACTCCTGGTAGGGGGAGAAGCAGTGTCTTAATGAATGAGATTCTTGGTGGTCCCAGTGGATGGACCCATATTGAAAGACATTTGGGAACACAAATCAGACTCTATAAATCATATTATGTCTATGTGAGCACATTAAATTAGATGGGGACAAGTTGGGGGAGGTTAAGAGAGGGGAGGCAATTTAAATACCATCAAACTACATTGTATGAAAATTTCAGAAATTCAATTTTTAAAAAATTGAAAAATGAAAAGAAATTGGGCATTATCCCCAACTTATATGCAGAAAACTGATATCCAGCAATAGAAATTTTGCCTCACTAGAATGTTTCTATGCTAGGCATCTGAACTTGGGTCTTTGTGTCACTCAAATCTAGAGAGACAGAGCCATTCCTGCTATTCCTGCTAGACTGCAGTGGAGGGTTCCTGAGTTGGAAGTTTATTCAAGCTCTATTCTGGGATGAAAAGACACACATCACTGATGAAATAGCTCAGTTCTGGAACCCCAGAACTCCATTTGGAATCTCCCTCACAGAATCTATGGTTAGATAGGCAGGCAATGAGAAAGTTCTTCTCCATCCTGTCTTGAGATGATGTGCCCTTAAATCCAGATGGTAAACTCCCCTAGAGAAGTAACATGTGACAACCCTGGAAACCTGCTGTTTATTATTTCTGACTTAGTCTTCAAACACATGGAGGGCATGGCAATTAGAAACAAACGGGAGGTGATCTGGTCCTGGGAAAGTGAGTAACCATGTAATTAGCAAAATTAATGTCATTCAGTTTCCATAAATAATACACAATTTACTTTTGTTATTGAGACACTTAATATTACAATAGTAGAGGGAGGTGTCTAAGGTAGAAAAAAAGATGGTTGAAGACATAAAGAGGAAAAGAGACTAAGAAATTATGTCTTTAATTTTAAATGACCTTTGCATCCTTTAAAAAAAAAATCCCCTCAAGGTTTCTCGCAGTTGAGGCTTTATTTGTTGCATTGGTTATGCCATTGGTATAATAAAACTTCCACCTGAAATCTGCCTGTGGAGAAGACAGCTTGCTATTATTATCCAAGACAGGGAGTCTCACTTTCAGGATTCCATCCCATGGGGTCCAAGCTGTGGCAAAGGAGGATTAAAGTATTAGATCATGCAACCACTCAGACCCTCCCCAGGTCCTTGGAAACGTCTGCAAACCACCCCTAAGCTAGACATCTAAGTCTCTTCACACATCCTTCATTCCTAACTGCCTGCATCAAACCCATTTATTTCCTACCTATTCTTGGAATGCATTATTTAATATTTCTTCTTTAGGAATAATTCTCATTTTTTTTTCCACTTTGTGGCTTTGGGCTCTAATTTCAAGCATAATTCACTTAGTGGAGTTGACATCTAATTTCAGGGTCTGTCCAGGGGACTATAGACATGTAATAAATGTTAAATCATGATGACAACAATAGACTCAAGTGGCAGTATGATCATAGTAAAACACTTCATTTCCCAGTTGCATGAACACTGCAAAGCTTTGACCTTAGAACGGCTTTGTATGCACACACACACACACACACACACACACACACACACATACACAGAGAGAGAGAGAGAGAGAGACAGACAGACAGAGACAGAGAGAGAGACAGAGAGAGAGAGTTTCTATTATTGTAGAAGTTTCCATTCTCCCCCACCACATTTTTATACAATACCTCATTGCTCTGGTCTCTTAAAACCAAAGTAGGGATTGCCGGGAAGAAAAAGTAGGATTAAAGTAAAGGAAACTAAATGGATCAGAGAATTATAGAAGGCTATATGGTTTTTTTTTTAGAAGCAAATATTGTCTAAAGTAATTTCATTTGACATATTTTTGGAGCTGTGTGTATTCACATTTTGGGTGTGAAGGAGTGCATGTATGTGGAGGTACACAAGCAGTTGGGGATCAGAAATCAACCTCAAGTATAGTTTCTGAGGTGCTATTTACCTTGTTTTATTAGACAGGTTCTCTCATTGGCCTGGGACTTGCCAATTAGCTAGGCTAGCTAGCCAGAAATCTCCAGGGATCCACCTGTCTCTGCCTCCCTTGTGCTGGGATTAGAAGTGCACAGCACCATGTCCAGTTTTATTCCTGATATGGGTTCTGGGGTGGAACTTGGGTCCTTACATTTGCATAGCAAGCATTATATAACTGAGCTAGCTCGCTAGTCCCTGGCAAGTTTATTATATGTATTTTACCATTTCAGTGATTGTTCTGATTCTCTCTGTCCGTTTTAACCCATGTCAGAGATATGGAAGGGTAGGTGGTATATTTCTCTAAGAAAATTCTAGCATGAAATGGGAAGGAGAGCATGACCCTACCCCAGCTGAGCCATGGACAGTGATGATTTCTGGGGATGATATCCAGGGGAGAGAGGACTCATATTTTGAAGGGTGTGACTTCTAGTAGGTCAACCACACTCCAGTGAATGGCACCACATACAGAAGTGACGACACAGCACAAAATGGAGTCTATGCAGAGGTGGTGGTAGGTGGTGGTGGTGGTGGTGGTGGTGGTGGTGGTGGTGGTGGTGGTGTTGGTGATGATGGTGGAGTTATTTTGGTTTAGCTTGGTTGGTTTGAGTTTTTGCTTTGGTTTGGATTGGTTTGGCTTCCTTTTGTTTTGTTTTTGAAACAAGGTCTTACTACATAACACTTGACTAGACTTGAACTCAAGAGATCTGCCTGTCTCTATCTCCCAAGTGTTGGAATTAAAGGTGTGGGCCACCATACCCTGGGGGAATAGCTCAGGTAATTTGCTTTTTCCATAGACTGATCCCAAAACCTAAAAATTTAGGAAGCTAGCTTTTGTAGAATGGCCAAACCTTCTTGGGAGTAGATTGATTTAAATCAGATTCCTAGAAAACTGGTATCTAAACCAAATCTTAAATTAAATCCAGTTAAAAACTGCAACTTTACAATATAGAAACCAGCTAACATTAGCATGAACTAGGATCAGAGGCCTCCTGATATTATGCACTTCGAAGAATATACTGTCACCTCAGTGTCATTCCTGCCCAAAGCTTCTACTCCAATACCATCACAAAGAAACATCAGGCATTCAAATCATGAGACAGTCTGCAAAACAACTAAATTATACTTCTGCTTAAAATATTTTTTAAAGGCTGAAAGCTGAAGAAAAACAATTCCAGTCCAGACACATGGCAACTAATATACCACAGACTCTAGATCCGACACTGAACACCCCACAAGAATATTTTTATTGAGATGATTGACTAACTGATGAAATGTACATAAAGTCTGCAGATTAAATATCATCATCGGGTCAGTGTTAATTTTGACTGAAATAATTATAATATGGCTAAACAAAATAATTTATTCATGGAAAATACATACCCAAGTATCCAAGGGTAAAGCGATCTGGTGTCTACAATTAGTGCCAAAATGATCCATAGTATAATTATCTATGGACAGACAAAATGATAAAAATAAATTTGCCAAAATCTCAACAGTCAGAAACTTGTGGCTGAAAGGACATGAGAGTTCTTTATGATAGTTTGAAACTTTTTTGAGACTCTAAAATTATATCAAAGAAATAACTTTTCCAGTCTGGGTCTGTAGCTCAGTGATAGAGCACTTGCCTAGCAAACACAAGATTCCAATTTGAGCCTCACAAAAAATTATCTTTTATAGTTGATAATTAGCCATCCAAATGCTGCCTGAACGGGCCATCTGAGGCCACCCAAGGGCCCAGTTCAGTTCTATAAGAGCCAGTTGTACAGTATTTCCTCAGCTCCACCCCTGGCAGAAGCCAACAACAGCTTCCTACATCCAGCCTCTCACTCTCTCTCTCCTCTGTTTATCACACTCATGTTTTCCAGAGTCTTTCATTCAATTAACTATAAATTAATGCTCTAGATAGTGTAATGCAGTGAAGGAGGCTGCTGAGGTTCTCAGGCCCAGCTCATTTGGTGACTTTAATGGTTACTGCTTCTGGGTAACCTTTGTTCATGTCTAGAACAAAGGCAGCAGTAGTACTTTCTTCAGAAGCTTTTCCTGACATTTAAGTGAGATGTGAATGCAATGTAACTGGTAGAGAGTAAGTATTAACAAATGTCACTTATTCGTATTATTAGATTCATAATAAATTAGAAGTAAAATGGCTCAGTGGTTAAGAGCACCACCTGTATTTGCAGAGGGCCCAGGTTCAATTCCCAGCACCCACATGGCAGCTAACAACTGTCAGCAACTCCAGCTCCACAGGAATCCAACACCCTCTTCTGACCTCCAGGGCATTGCACAGGACGGGTGCATTTATATACGTGCAGGCAATACACTCACACGCATAAAAAATAAAAATAAATAAATAAAAGTCAGGCACGGTAGCATACAGCACTCAGGAGGCAGAGGAAGGCAGATCTCTGTGAGTTCAAAGCCAGCCTGGTCTACATAGCAAGTTCCAGGCCAGCTGGGGCTACAGAAGACCCTGTCTCAAAAAGATCCAAAAACACAAAAAGTAAAAAATAAACAAAGAATCAGTAAATAAAATTGTATGCACATAATGAGTTCATATCAGTAGGGCACAACAGGCTAGGATTCAAAGGGGAATGTGAATTCAAGCAGTTGTATATTCAGGACTGAATTAAGCAATGCCCCAGATCCAAAATAACAGGAGACATGAGCATATAGAAGCAGCCCAATTCCATTTTAGAGCTGTGACAAATTTAAAACAAAGTGGAAAGTATAGGCCACAGCTAAAGGAAAAACTTAAATCAAAAAACAATAGTTTCCCAGTGAGAGACTTAAAGATAGGGAAGAATATTTGATTATGAGACAAAAGCATGTGTAAACTTTCTCATTTCCTGCTTACAGGCTACCCCGCTGCTATTGTCCAAGCTGTGTTGAGGACACACCATAAGATTAAGCAGATACAACTGTTCAGCAGGATGATCCTTTACGACGACTTGGCACCACTGCCTAACATTAATAAGGTTTACAAGAAGCCAGCAAGCACTGTCAGTTGCTCTTCTTCCAACCTGAATCATGCTGCAGACTTCGTTTCCCGAATGCCGATCTGACAATGAGAGATAAATCTGATAAAAGTTCTCTAACTTGGAAAGAGCTTTGTTTTCTGTCCAGGGAATCTATCCATGTGAGGAAAATGTTATTGGGCCTGGAGCCACTGGCAAGAATGTGTGTACCTAGAGCACTCCCTTTGGTTTGCTGAGCATTGTCACACATGATTCTTTGCTTATTCAGCCTCTTTCAGTGGTCCTGGAGGAATGTTTTTGTGCAGTCCCCTCAACCACAACTCTCCTGCAGTGCAGTGATTTAAGACTGAAATGTCATTAAGTGAGTCGTATTTTATTTGCAAGAGCTGGGTGGCCATCTTTTCATACTCTATGGCCCTGAACTCCATCACTTTTTTACATTGTTAACATTTAGAGAGGGAATAGCTCCAAGACCCTATTCTACTTTGCACTTTGACAGGGACTCCTACAAGCAAATCAAACCCTTTCTCCTTAGAAAGGCTCCACCTTGACTTTCAGAAATATTAGACTGCATTGTGTCCTGTCTGTGGCAATATTCATCTTAAACCAATAGTATAGTCTGTTATAGCTATATGTGGACAGACATAAGTGACAACTCTCAGGAAGGAAATTTTCTGTCTTATGGAAAAAAAAAAAAAGAGATACTAGACATGCTTTAGATATCAAATCAACACTGTCCAAAATGGTAAGATTCTTCTAATAAGTATCATGATATCATTCAACAATGATATCAAAATAAACCCTAAAAAGTTAAAGAAATGGTTAAGTTAAAATTGTCACAATTGGGGCTAGAGAGAGGGTTCAGTGGTTAAGAGCACCAACTGCTCTTGCAGAGGATCCAGGTTTGATTCCCAGCACCCACATGGTAGTTAAGAACCGTCTTTAGCCAGTCATGGTGATGCATGCCTTTAATCCTAGCACTTGGGAGGCAGAGGCAGCCAGATCTCTGTGAGTTCAAGGCCAGCCTGGTCTATGGAGTGAGTTCCAGGACAGCTGGGGCCCTGTCTCAAAAAGACAAAAAAAAAAAGTAACAATTTTATTTAGACCATGGTCACATTGCCACAATAGAATCTGAATTTTAAGGCAAATATGAAAACTGTAGCAACTGCTGGTGTGTTTGCCTGTATACCCTAAAAATTAAAGTCCAATCACAGCTAATGTTTATTAAATACTTACTGGATGCCTGCACTGAGATAAGCACTTGACCATGGATGGTTACTTTGAATCCTTACTTCTACCCTGAGAGAAAGGTAACACCATTGTGCCCATAGTACTGAAGAAAGTGAGACAATAGGAGGAAATAATCTGCTCAAAGCCCCTACACAGCTAATATAGAGAGCCCTATTAGTCTCAAGTCTGATCCAGAGCTCAAGCACAAATCTTCTGCTGTACCACCGACATCTTCTAATTCAAGTACATTTCTCCAACAGTAAAACTCTTGCCAAGGCTGTAAATAGTAAAAATCCCCCCAAAAGTAGGTATTAATTAATTTATTTATTTGGAAGTATGTTGTTATAAAGCCCAGGCTGGCCTTGAACCTAAAATCCTTAACCTCAACCTCCTGAGTTGCTGGGATTACAGGTGTGTACCACCAAACCTAGCAAAAGCTAGTCTTAGAAGACCCATCTAGGGCCCCAGTCAGGAATAACACTAAAATGTTTTTAATAGTGATGTCACATATACTGGGAGCAGATGAACAGAGCAAATCCATAATCCCAATGATGGCATTTGTTAAGAATTTCAACAAGCAGAGCTTGGTGGCACATGCCTTTAATCCTAGCACTCAGGAGGCAGAGGCAGGTGGATCTCTGTGATTTCAAGGCCAGCCTGGTCTACAGAGTGAGTTCCAGGCCAGCTTGGGCTATAGGGAGACCCTGTCTCAAAAAGACAAAAAAAAAAAAAAAAAAAGGAATTCCAACAAATGTGTATTGATTATCCACTGGGTATCTGGCACAGTTGCAGGCACCTAGACTCATAGCTTCTCTGCATTCTCTCAGTGCTTTGATCAAACCTCCAGGTTTGAGGTATAGGGGCACAGCCACCAATTTAAAGTACCTCATAATCCCATGTCAACCTGGAAGATGAGAATCAGGAGAGATCTGCTATTTCTCCTATTGTGCGTTCCTCTCACACATGATAGTGGGTTTTATAAATACCTTTTAAGAAGCAAGCAACCATTTTAATCCATAGTATCGCAATGTGTGAGGGCTGAAAAGAACCTTTGAAAACTACTCCTGAGTATGCAGATGAGAAAACTGAAGTCTGTCTTATAGGAAGAGACTAGAAAGCAATGGCTCTAACATGTGTCATCTGGCCTACAGGGACACTGCCCTTTCCCAGTGCACCGTGCATGCTTACTTCCAGCTTAACCAACCAATCCATGTCCTTTCTTCCTACCAGTGGAAAATGAAAAGTTTTATTGTTAATAATTTTGGATAATCTGCAATACTGTGGGTTCATATAAATTCACTCACATATTATATTCAATAAACCCCAGCGAGCAATTTAAAGTCACAATGCCATTCCCCAGTCTTTTTGGGAGGGGCAAGGTGATGGAGAGAGAGGAAGGGGAAAAAGGAAACTCATAAATTATGAGAAGCAAAGGAGTGATTTCATCAAAGTGCCAAGCTTGGTCGGTGGAATGTTTCAATTGTACAAAATTTATAGTTTTCTGAGGGGGATGATTTATCGGCCCTAATTGTCCCCCAATAAAAAGCTCAGTGGGGATTCTGTGAATGAAATATCTTTTTAAAAATTAAATAAAAAATGTAGTTCAAAATGAGGGTCAATTGTGGCATGTCTGGAGAATAACTCCTTCTCGGATCAGCTCCAAAACTGAGTCATGGGAGAAAGACTCCATAAAACACGTGCTACTTAGAAAGGTATAAAAGTTGAATAATAAATAAAAAATATTCAGAAAAGTCTTTGCCATCTGATTTTTCCAATTGATAAGATTATATCTTTATCACTGGATTTTGATGAAACAAATAAAGACTGGATGGAAATCAAAGAGTTTTAGTTAAACAATAAAAAAGAAAGAAAGGAAGCATAAAAATCATTTAAAAATTAAGCAAATATACATTATATTCAGGAAAAATATAAATATATGTCGCTTTTGGCAAATTTAACCAATGTGGAATCAGAGCCAAGATTCCATGAGATAATGCTTAGCCCATCTGGAGTTAGAGGGTTTGTTAGTTAGCATTCGGGTGCTGGAAACTGAACCTGAGACCTCTGGAAGAGCAGCCAGTGCTCTTAACCATCCAGCCATCTCTAGCCCTAAACCTTAGCCCTTTTCTTCAGTAAGGAAACATTACGAGCCTTGCTTCTGTCACAGGTGCCAGCACTATTGACCTCATGGGTAAGGACAGGCCACCAAGCCACAATCGACCTCAACCCCATGTTCGCCCATTCTTCACAGGATGAGTTCTGACAAACAACTTCAACCTTCCCAACTTCCCTCCCTGGAAGATTAAATGAATCTAGTTCCAATACACCCAGTTCCCTGATGGACCCTCCTGAATAGATGGCCTTGGCCAGGAATGATGGCACATGCTTTTAATCCCAGCACTCAGGAGGCAGATCTCTGTGAGATGGAGGCCAGCCTGACCTACATGGTGAGTTCCAGACCAGCTGGGGCTACTGGGAGACCCTGTCTCAAAAAGACCAAAAAAAAAAAAAAAAAAGGAATTCCAACAAATGTGTATTGATTATCCACTGGGTATCTGGCACAGTTGCAGGCACCTAGACTCATAGCTTCTCTGCATTCTCTCAGTGCTTTGATCAAACCTCCAGGTTTGAGGTATAGGGGCACAGCCACCAATTTAAAGTACCTCATAATCCCATGTCAACCTGGAAGATGAGAATCAGGAGAGATCTGCTATTTCTCCTATTGTGCGTTCCTCTCACACATGATAGTGGGTTTTATAAATACCTTTTAAGAAGCAAGCAACCATTTTAATCCATAGTATCGCAATGTGTGAGGGCTGAAAAGAACCTTTGAAAACTACTCCTGAGTATGCAGATGAGAAAACTGAAGTCTGTCTTATAGGAAGAGACTAGAAAGCAATGGCTCTAACATGTGTCATCTGGCCTACAGGGACACTGCCCTTTCCCAGTGCACCGTGCATGCTTACTTCCAGCTTAACCAACCAATCCATGTCCTTTCTTCCTACCAGTGGAAAATGAAAAGTTTTATTGTTAATAATTTTGGATAATCTGCAATACTGTGGGTTCATATAAATTCACTCACATATTATATTCAATAAACCCCAGCGAGCAATTTAAAGTCACAATGCCATTCCCCAGTCTTTTTGGGAGGGGCAAGGTGATGGAGAGAGAGGAAGGGGAAAAAGGAAACTCATAAATTATGAGAAGCAAAGGAGTGATTTCATCAAAGTGCCAAGCTTGGTCGGTGGAATGTTTCAATTGTACAAAATTTATAGTTTTCTGAGGGGGATGATTTATCGGCCCTAATTGTCCCCCAATAAAAAGCTCAGTGGGGATTCTGTGAATGAAATATCTTTTTAAAAATTAAATAAAAAATGTAGTTCAAAATGAGGGTCAATTGTGGCATGTCTGGAGAATAACTCCTTCTCGGATCAGCTCCAAAACTGAGTCATGGGAGAAAGACTCCATAAAACACGTGCTACTTAGAAAGGTATAAAAGTTGAATAATAAATAAAAAATATTCAGAAAAGTCTTTGCCATCTGATTTTTCCAATTGATAAGATTATATCTTTATCACTGGATTTTGATGAAACAAATAAAGACTGGATGGAAATCAAAGAGTTTTAGTTAAACAATAAAAAAGAAAGAAAGGAAGCATAAAAATCATTTAAAAATTAAGCAAATATACATTATATTCAGGAAAAATATAAATATATGTCGCTTTTGGCAAATTTAACCAATGTGGAATCAGAGCCAAGATTCCATGAGATAATGCTTAGCCCATCTGGAGTTAGAGGGTTTGTTAGTTAGCATTCGGGTGCTGGAAACTGAACCTGAGACCTCTGGAAGAGCAGCCAGTGCTCTTAACCATCCAGCCATCTCTAGCCCTAAACCTTAGCCCTTTTCTTCAGTAAGGAAACATTACGAGCCTTGCTTCTGTCACAGGTGCCAGCACTATTGACCTCATGGGTAAGGACAGGCCACCAAGCCACAATCGACCTCAACCCCATGTTCGCCCATTCTTCACAGGATGAGTTCTGACAAACAACTTCAACCTTCCCAACTTCCCTCCCTGGAAGATTAAATGAATCTAGTTCCAATACACCCAGTTCCCTGATGGACCCTCCTGAATAGATGGCCTTGGCCAGGAATGATGGCACATGCTTTTAATCCCAGCACTCAGGAGGCAGATCTCTGTGAGATGGAGGCCAGCCTGACCTACATGGTGAGTTCCAGACCAGCTGGGGCTACTGGGAGACCCTGTCTCAAAAAGACCAAAAAAAAAAAAAAAAGAAAAGAAAAGAAAAGGTGACCTTGTATCTCATCTGCAGCAAAAGAGGAGTTTGACTTAATCACCTCTCTTTGGCATATGGCATTCAAAGCAAGTTCTCATACACACACACACTCCCCAATAAATATGTTCCTATACTCCATCTGTGTGTGAGGGGGTGTATCACCTCTGTGTAATCTCATTCCCTTGAGAGTGGGCTGAGGCCTGAGATTTACTTAGAACCAATAAGATACAGCAAAGGTGTTTTATGCCATCTCCATTACACCAGGCAAGACTGTCTTACTAGCAAACAGCTAGAAACTTATCTCAAGAATTGGCATTAAAGAAGGAAACCACCATTTTTTAAAGGAGAGAATGAGAAAGCCATAAAACACAGAACAGGGGAAGGGTATGGGAGCTCAGCTGGGTCTAGTTGCTGGAAATAGACCATATCCAGTAGCCAACAAGAAGCTGAAGTCTCTTCAGTTTGGTAGCTGAAGGAAATGACTTTGACCAACAGCTCTAAGTATAGTTCTGAGAGTGATCTGGACACAGATCTGTTGCTGTGTAAACCACTACCCCTTCCCCGCGCCCCGGGGTGATAACAGAGTTCAGCCACCTTCCTGACAGTGACTTCACAGGACCAGTAGGGTATATGTCCAACTGTCATTGTGCAGAAATTATAAGACACCATAATATTGAGCAACACTGCACAAAGGAATGCCACATAACGATGGTTGAATTAGGAGTCCTTTATTAGCTAGCTAGCTAGCAAGCCAGCAGTCAAAGAGGGGACTTGTACCCAAGAGAACTCCTGACTCCCAGAAGAAGCAAGGCAGGGTTTATAAAACTTAAAACCACAATTACATTATGTCAGGGGCAAAGCCAATAACCATAGTTACATCAGATCACCATAGTTACATCAGGCAAGGGGCAGGTCAGTTAACAAGATTTTAAATTAACAAAGAGTTTCAGTTAGGGAAAAGCAACTCTCTCAGAATACAGAAACAATGGGCTCCATAGACATGCAAGTATAGCTGGGAGGGAGGATGTGGTATATGGACATGCTATCTGGCTGCTTGTAAGCTTCCCTGTAAGGTTGAAACAATTATAGAAACAACCTGCATGAGATGGTTCTGCCTGGCTGGCTGCAGTGGGAGTGGCTGGGCAAAAACACAGGATAAGTGAGCAATAGAATAAGTGGAGTTAATTTCACCATTTCAATACTACATATGTTGTTTTAAGCTACTGTATTTGTGGTAGTTTGTTAAGCAGCAATGCCTAAACAATTCAACCACAACTCAAATCAACACAAAGAAAAATGTTCATCACATACACTGCAGTGGATACTAAAGAATTGTTTTTATTCCTTGAGACCAAGTCACCAACATGAAGGCATACATAATCTGGATAGTAAGAATACACAAAATTAAAGAGTTTGTGATAATAGTGAGGATTAGTGTATGACAATGGTGGTGTATGATGAATTGCTAAGTAAATCAGGCTGGCTTAAGTTTCTAAGTAGACCTTTGGAAGAGAAGGGCCAGGGGACTAGAAAGCTCTTGCAAGGCAAGTAGAGGGCATCCCACAGGAGCAGCAGGAGGAATGGGTTGCTCTGGTGGGAAGAGAAGTCACACACATGGTTCAGATAGGCAGTACCCTTCCTTTCCACGCCATGACTTGTTTGCTTTTTGCTGTTGCTGCTGTTTTCTTTTTATTTTCTGACTATATAGCCCAAGTTGGGCTCAGCTCCCATATACTGAATTACAGGCATGAGTCACCTCATCCAGCTACATACCCTTATCTTTGTAGAACAAAAATGCCATATATCCCAACAAATACATGACTTTGAGCAAGTTATTTTCTCTATTTAAACTTCAGTATTCTTGGCTATATTATAGGAAAGAAACATCAGGGTATCTTAGTTGTCCTGAAAGTCGAATGATAAAAAGAATTACAATGCATAGCATGTGTAAGAATCTGATAAATGTTCACTGTTGGTATTGCCAATAAGGCATCTAATACTTTTTTTTTTTTTTGTATTTTTGAGACAGGGTCTCCCTTTAGTCCTGCTTCTGCCTTCCTAGTGCTGGGATGGAAGGCCTGTGCCACCATGCCCGGCGGCATCTAATACTTTGAAGAGTACAGTGCAAGGAAAGGAAGTCCCTTTCAACCAAGTGTTAGAAAGCTCAGAGGCAGGCTGAATCTCCACTTCTTTCCCAATACCCCCCATTCTAGAGAAGGGCTGCCCTCAATCCCAGTTTCCTGCCCTCCGTTGTTGGCACCATATGTTATTGGAGAGTCTCTAGACTAAAATCATGAAGACCTCTCAGGTACAGACCTTGTTCATTTCATCATTTCAACATTCATCTGACTCAAAACAAAGCTTGGCATATAGTAAATACCCTGAAGGGTGTGTGTGTGTGTGTGTGTGTGTGTGTGTGTGTGTTTTTTTTTTTTTTTTAATGATGATTAGTCTAGCATCTCCTGAGGCTGAAAAAGAGGGAGAGATAAAAACCCTGCTCAGAATTCTAGACTTTATCTTGTGTCCTTTAAAATATTTGCTTATGGTTCCAGAATTTAATCCCACCCTGACCAGGTACAGAAGAATTTTTCTTGCCTCACTCACTTAGTTCAGCCTGTTTCTTTTTTTAAGTGTGTCTGTCTATTGGTGATCATACATTCTTTTCTTCTTTTCTTTAAATGCTCCTTGCTTGTACATTTCTCCACAAGAGCCAGTTGCTATGATCATTAATGATAACAAGGTGATAGAAACTAAGAACTCCCATTAGACCCCATTAGTTTTTGCAAGCTACCACTGCCTCTGTAGAAACACACCTACCTCTGTTGTACCCAAAACTCAAGTTTAGCATGCATTGTATCCCTGGGGTATTTATAAACATGAGACATATGTGAGTCTTCTGGTTAGCCGATGGAATTTACAGTCTTCCTGTTGTGCAGCACTGACAGTGGAACATAAGTCCCCAGGAGTTTACTGGAATATTCACATATGCTCCAATATTACACATACACTTGGCATCTTGATACATTTGAGATGCAGTGTGTTTTCACACAGACAACTGGCATCTGGCTTGAATGTTGTGAAGGATGGAGGGAAAAAGAGATGCCAGTAAGAAATCAAAAGAAAAGAAGCACATGGAGAATGGCCTTTCTTCCAACCAAATGGGAAATGGAAATGCTACAGCTCCATCAAAAGATCAGCTGTCCCACTGAAAAGTTAGTGTGCCTTCAGGGTCCTGTTACTTAAAATTAATCCAGAATGTTGTTTCCTTAAAATAAACGAAAAAGACCTGAGCACCAGAGTTGATTTATTTTAAGAATCCAGGCCTCTAGGAAGAGGATGTGGTAGAAAAGCCTTGTGTTTCATCTCTGTAAGTTACCAGCTGTGTGTCCTTGGGCAAACTGAAGAACCTCTCTGCCCACTGATTTTCTCATCTATAAAATGGGACCAGATATATTTGAAGCTTTACTGCATTCAGCAATTATGATTATG
Organism: Rhizomys pruinosus; assembly: GCA_009823505.1. Taxonomy (NCBI): domain Eukaryota; kingdom Metazoa; phylum Chordata; class Mammalia; order Rodentia; family Spalacidae; genus Rhizomys; species Rhizomys pruinosus. The sequence goes on along the minus strand of VZQC01013003.1, from coordinate 3,044,610 downwards.
AACAAGATGTGCAGCCTGTGTAGTCTCATTAAACAAAATATGGTATTAGCCTCATTGATCTGTGTTGTAGGCAATACATACCCTCTTCGGTGTTAAAATGATTACTATTAACTATAGTAAACATTTTTGTCTGCCTAAGGGTAGACACATAGAAATGGCCAGCTCAGCATTATTCCACTGCTCCAGCCCGGAGTTCATCAGTTAGCCTGGCATAAGTCTGGCTTGGCTTCAGTCCACGAGGACTGTATTCCTAAGGCTTAGCCATACTTCCATCCTCCGTGTATGGAATGTACCAGCAAATACAGATAAATATAGCAAATTATATACAACAATTATTCCTGTTTTGAAATTTTCTATTTTTTACCTAAGTAAAGTAAAAATGGGATACTGCCAAGGAAATCGAGTTTCCACACTAAAACTAAATTTTGATCAAGCATTAAATGGATTCAGATTGAAAGTAGAAATTACAAGAAAGAGAAAAATTTTATTCAAAATTGGATTTCTGTCACCTGCAACAAATAGTTCTAAGCCCATGGTAAGTTAGTAATAAAATTAAATGGGAAGAATAATATTATTAAAAGGAAAATAATGGAAACTAAGATCCCCAAATCTACAGCTGTGTTGAAATCTCAGCAGTAGGATGACCACACACATCAAGCAAAGCACAATCCCATGATGCCTTAACATCATCTATAAAAAGGAATTGGTTTGAAATGCTCATAATACTTGGGGTGCAAAACTTATCTCACCTCTTATTGCACCAATTATTAACTAAAACCAATTCAAGAATCCCAGACCAGTTTGGTCTCCCACTTTTCCTTCCCCTTCTTCATCCAAGGATCCTACAAACTTCCATAACTAAGAGGAGAGACACCTAAATCTTAATGAAAAGCATGCAGAGTGTTCTCAGTTTTCAGGGTTTCTCCACTCCCCACATCACCAGGCTGCTCGCACTGCCAGGCAGACACTCAGCCACAGTCCTCACTGCTTCTGGGCTCCACCTGCAGACTGCTGCAGGTGCCCACGTCTTCTAGACCCACAGGCACTTCTGTTTCCTAGCCCAGAGAAGATCTCACAAGCCTGATTGTTTTCCTTTTCAGTCTCTTGGATTAAAAGAAATAGTAAAAATGCCTTCTTCTAGTTCTCTCTTTGATTCTAGAATTATCCATACAACATCTTGAATTCACCTCTTTCCAGGATGGCTACCTGGCCTGGCTGGCCTCAAAGAATCACCTCCACTTTGAGTCTTAAGCCTGATTACCTTTTTCCTTTCTCCTTTCTGAAAAGCAAGGCATAGAAGCCCCTCTTACAGCTCAGATCCTTTGGGTGTTTTGCTTCTAGACCACAAGGTTCCTGAAAACTGGGAGGGTAGTTTTATTTTCCTTTCTGCCAAACCATACCCTCCATCATCACCACCACTGCACACCGCACCCCACACACATATAGTCTAGTGATGTGCAGGGCACTTGTTCTCCTCTGAAAGCACAAGGCTTTTACTCAGTAAATTCTGACATTCTTTCAGCTGCCTCTCAGATCCTGTTATGGGTGATCGGTCCTCTTGTTGACCACAGAGACAATACTTGCATTTTTGCTGTGGCATCAGAAGGGAACAATGATTCATAAAGTACAGGGTTATAGCAGGCTCACATGAATAGGAAGAATGAATTCTCTGCTTCTAGTGTAATGATTTTTTTTCTGCATTCAGGTTTGACTTCATTTCCTATTATATCTACTGTTCTTATCCAGGAAACTGTAATCCTCTTCATTAGGTAGCACCACTGTAAGAGAAGAACACAAGACTGACTCATACAGGTATTAGAGGATCCTTGGAAACTGATACGGGGTCTTCGGCATCACTTCTATCTTGTACTCACTATGGCATGCTTTCTAAGTGAAAATCCTGGAATTGTCATATATTTAGGACAAGAACATTCTTCTAAAATGAGAAAATGCCACATGTTGAGCTCCTTGTAAAACTCTCTCATACTACAAGCATTTTCTCAGTTGTTTTAGTTTGAACAACAAAATGTTGATAGAAATCATATTTTACAATGTTTATATAGGAGTCACCAAAAATAGATGATTTTTTAATTAGGTAGAAAAGCTCTTAGAGATTTTGTAGTAAAATTAGTTACAAAAACAGTTTTTATTATCTTCTCAAAAAAATATGAAAAACCTGATACTTGGATTATTTCCTATTCAGATGTATAGTATATTAAAATTAACAGATATTTAAGAGCATCATTTTTCTGAAATCTAATATCCCTATCTAGTTTTTATATTCAATTTTTCAAAGATAAGTAAAGAATGACTTGTTTTCTTTTTCTCCTCAAAATGCATTCAACTCCTTCTTACCTTTTACCTCCATGGTTCTGTCCATGTCACGTTCCTTGTTCCTGCATATATATATATATATATATATATATATATATACACATGCCAGTGACATTGAGGTAGGATCTACAAATGAGAGAGAACATGTGTTGCCTGTTTTTCTGTCTGGGTTACCTCACTTAGTATAGAAGTTTATAGTCCCATTTTTTTTGCCTTCAGTTCCATGATTTCATTTTTCTTTACCACTGAATCATGTAAGTGTACCACACTTTCATTAGCGATGAACCGGTTGAGAAAGATTTAGGTTGTTTCCATTTCCTAGCTCTTGTGAAAGGGCAGGAATAAACCTGTCTGAACAAGTATCTCTGTAGTAGGATACTGAGTCCGTTGGGTGTGTGCCAAGGAGTGGTATCAATGGATCATAGGGTAGGTCTGTTTTTAGATTTTTAAGAATTCTACATGCTGATTTTAGTGACTGCACCTGTTTGCAATGTCACTAACAGTGAATGAGGGTTCCCCTCCCCCACATCCTTGACAGCATTTGCCATCATTTGTTTTATTTATATTAGTCATTCTGACTGAGGTAAGATAAAATCTTAAAGTAGTTTTAATTAGCATTTCCCTAATTACTAAGGATGCTGACCACTTTTTAAGGTATTTCTTAGCCGTTTTTATTTATTTATTTATTTATTTTTTGAGAACTCTGTTCAGATCTGTAGCCCATTTTTAAATTGGGTCAGAAGTTTTCTTGATTCTTTTTTTATTTTTTTAAATATACATATACACATTTTTAATTAAAAATTGTTGCTCCAAATGGATTATATAATAAAAGCTATATTCTAGCTGTTCTCAAGAGAAAAATAATGTAACATTTCAGATGCACAGTACTTTCTGGGGATTCTTTTTTTATTTTTAGTTGTTTGTATGTCCTGGAAATTAATCCTCTGTCAGATGTATACCTGGTAATGATTTTCTCCCATGCTATGGGCTTCCACTCCACTCAACTGATTGTATCTCTTGCCATATAGAAGCTTTTTAGTTTAACGAGGCCCATTTGTCAACTGTTGGCCTTGATTCCTGAGTGAATGAAGCCCAATTTTTAAAAAGTCCTTTCCTGCCTGGTATGGTGGTGCATGCCTTTAATCCTAGCACTCAGGAGGCAGATGTGGTTGGATCTCTGTGAGTTCAAGGCCAGCCTGGTCTACATGGGGAGTTCCAGGATAGCTGGGGCTACAGAGAGACCCTGTCTCAAAAAGACAAAAAAAAATTGTCCTTTCCTGCACCTATATCTTTTAACATACAGCCTGTTTTCTTCTAATAATTTCAGTGTTTCATATTTCACATTGAGACTTTTGGTCTCTTTGGAGTTGATTTTTGTGCAGAGTGAGAGATATGGATCTAATTTCATTCCTCTGCACATAAAGACCCAGTTTTCTTATCACCATTTGTTGAAGATGCTGCCTTTCCAACAGTGTGTATTTTTGGCATGTTTGTCAAATATCAGGTGGCTGTACTTGCATATACTTATGTTCGGGTCTTCTATTTTGTTCCTTTGACATACAGGTCTGTTTGTGTCAGTACCATGCTGTTTTTATTTCTATAACTCTATAATATAGTTTAAAATCTGGTATAGTAATACTCCCAGCATTGTTCATTTTGCTCAGGATTCCTTTGGCTAGCCAAGGCCTTTTGTGGTTCCATATGAATTTTAGACTAGTTTTTTTTTATATATTTCTGTGAGAATGCTATGGGAATTTGGGGGGGTTGCATTGAATCTTTAAATTGCTTTTTGTAGGATGGTCATTTTCATGATATTAATTCTACCAATACATGAGCACAGAAGGTCTTTCCATCTTCCAGTGTCCTCCTCAATCTCTTTCTAAAAAGATTTAAAGTTTTCATTGTAGAGATCTTCAACATCTTTGGTTAGGTTTATACCTAGATTTTTTTTTTTTTGAGGCTATTGTGATTGGGAGTATCTCCATGAACCTTTCTGTAACTACTTGTTATCAGTGTATAAAAAAGCTAGAAGCTTTTTAAAATATGTTTTTATTTTTTATTTTATGTTTGTGAATGTCTTGCATGCATTTAGGTAGTTCAATGTGTTATTCAATGGCTGTGGAGGTCAGAAGAGGGCACTGAGTCCCCTGGAACTGGAGTTACAGTTCGTTGTTAGCTGCCATGTGGGTGCTGGGAACCAAACTGCAGTCCTCTATAAGAGCAGCCAGTGCTCTTAACCACTGAGCCATTTCTCCAGCCCAAGGCTAGAGATTTTTATAAACTTATTTTGTATCCTGCCACTTTGCTAAAAAGATTGATCATTTCTAAAACTTTTGTGGTGTGATTTTTGGGGGTCTCATGTATAATATCATATCATCTGCAAATAGAGATAATTTGACCTCTTCTTTTCCAAATAGTACCCTATAATTTCCTTATCTTGTCATATTGCTCTAGGCAAGATTTAAAGTAGTATATTGAAAAGGAACGAGGATAGTAGGCAGCTTCATCTCATTCCTGATTTTAAAGGGAATGCTTTAGGTTTACTCCGTTTAATATGATATTGGCTATGGGTCTATCACATATAGCCTTAATTACATTGAGCTATGTTTCCCTTCAGTCCAATCCCCTCTAGGACTTTCATCATGAAGGCGTGTTGGACTGATTCTCAAAACTTGAAGGTAAAGCCCATACTTTAGACACAGGACTTAGTGAAATTGAGCTGGAACTAAACCGGAAAGCTCCTTCCTGAAGACTACCTCTCATACTGTCAGAAGATACTATGCAAGCTGCCAAAGGAGAAAACCAATCAATGGCCCTGCCCAGCTGTAAAGTCTACAAACTACAACAATGACTGGCCCAGCAAATTATCTCTATAGGTACAATAGTGGCGCTTTCATCTTGGGGGTAATGTACAGCTATCTAATTAGACCTAAGGCCCCCTCAATAGGAGGGAATTTAATGCACGGCAAACATAACCAAATACACAGGACTGGAAAGGTCATAGACCCTAGAGAAGAATCCTACTTCTGTCACTTTCCTAGACCTATGTAATTTCTTGCTGTATTTTAAATCCATATCCTTATATTTACAGACAAGTATATCTTTCACCACTCATAAAAGAAAGCTTCGTTTTGCAACAGTTGGCTACTGTTACAAAGTTCCACAACTGATCAAAATGCAGAGAATGAGTGACTGTGGGTGGCCCAGCCACAAGTGACACATCTACAATGCAACCTCTACACCTAAGACTCAAGGGAACATCATGGAAAAGGGGGCAGAAAGAATGTATGAGCCAGAGGGACAAGACGTCTGCTGCTAGGTAATGTATTGTAGACATGATGGGAAAGGTAAACAAATGAAATCTCCACCATATGGTAGTCTAATGAGACCTGCATAATGACAAACCCAGTCAACATGCCAAGGTGGATGGAGGAAATTTCACAGGGTTCCGCCTCAAGATGAAGAACTACAGGTAGTGATTGGATGCTGAGAGAGGGAAAATCAGTTTTCTACAAGGACTAGCTCCCTGAGAGGTTATCTAATCCCAAGTAGATAGCTCTAAACACAGGTTCACATGCTTACCCCCAACTAGACTCACTGCATTACATATGTATATTTCTAAATGGATATATGTATATATGTAACAATAATAAAGAAGAGGACAAGAAATTGCAAAGGAGTTGGGGGACATGGAAAGTGTTGGAGGGGACCTAGGAGGGGTAGGAATGATGCAAATACAATACTCATATATAAAACTCTCAAAAAAATAAAATAAATAAATGTATTCAGGGAAAACATTATCTCACTTATGTTTCATATGCTAAGAAAGAATACAATTTTCTGAATACCCATATAGCTACTAAATTATTACTTAGCCAAAATATGCATTTTCAAGCCAGGCGTGTTGGTGCACACCTTTAATCCCAGCACTCGGGGTGGGGGGGGCAGAGGCAGGCAGATCTCCATGAGTTCAAGGCCAGCCTGATCTAGATGTGAGTTCCAGGACTCACATCTTTAGCTGGGCAAAAGGAGATCCTGTCTCAAAAAAAGACTATATATATATATATATATGTGTGTGTGTGTGTGTGTGTGTGTGTGTACGCGCATTTTTCAAATTCAAAAGAGCCACACACAGAGCTGACATAGGATTACATAGGACTTACATGTAGGTCCTAGGCCAATTAACTGTAATCGATGCCAATAGCCACCATTATTGAATACTATATTTAAGAACTTGGTCAGAGTCATTTAAAGATGTAAACATTAAATCACAAGTCACAAAACACAAACTCAATATCTCATTGTTCATTAGTTCTATCAATTCACAGATATGAAGCCACATGTTAAGTAATTCATAGGATTTATTTTCATTTTAACACGGAAATGGAAAGTAAGACCACTAGACAGAGGTTTGCTGAGCAGATCATATAATGGATTCTGAGAACAAGCAAATGAAAGCAAAGGACAACTGAAGTATAGCTAAGTTTTCCCTCCTGAATTCGGAAGACAACACATTCAAAGCAGTATGTGGTATGCAATATGCAAAGCAGTATGCTCCAAATATGCAGTACATTCCTGTTTGAAAACCAAGTCATAGGAAGCTGACAATAATTTAAGGATGTCACCATGTTTCCAGTAGTGAATATAACCTCTAAAAGAGGAAGGTGGAGAAGTAACTCATAGGTGGATTTAATCCTTTGGGAAGAGCTGCATGATTTATGCGCCTACTAACCATGCCTGGCACACATGCAGTACTCAGTATATGTATCTGTATAAATTTGTCAGTTGAACTCATACTTTCTTACCTCTTTCTTTTTTGTTTTTAATTTCCTTTCCAGAAATTTTTCAAGCTCCTAAAACATGAAAGAACAAAATAGTGCAGTCATTTGTTTATTTAAGCCCATGTGGGAGATAGGAAAACTGATCCTCCAGTGGTCACTACAGTGAGAGACCAGAACATAAATATCAAGACTCCTTAGTATGCCTCTGCTACAACACTCTTCTCCAACATATCATGGCTCCTTTCCCTCTTTAAATCTCCCTTTGCAGACTTCTAACCAGAAAGATAAAGAAACAAAGTCACTACCACCAAAACAGAAGGGAAATATAAGAAGTTGCTGATGGAGGAAAAAAGGGATGAGGGCAGATTGCAACTACATCCGATGGGGATTGATTCAAGGCGCGTTCTTTAAAAGACCACAGTACCATGTGTGCCTGTCTAGTCATTTTATTGAGCCAAATAAGCCAGACTCAGAATGACAAATACCACTGTTAGTTACTTTTCTTTTGATGTAACAAATTCCTAACAAACAGCGTCTTAAAAAGGAAGGGCTTATTTGGGCTGACATTTTGAAGTGATATAGTTCTTTATATTGGGGAAAGCATGGAGGCTTGAACATCAAGCAGGTGGTCACATTGTGTCCACAGTCAGGAAGCAGAGATCAGACAGGAAATGAGGCCAGCACATAAATCCTCAAGGCCCACCTCCTAGTGACTCACTTCCTCCAGCAAAGTTCCACTTTTTAATGGTTTCATAACCTCCTGAAACAGCATCACCAAACGCGTTCAAACAAACTTGGGGAGCATGTCACAGTCAAACTACAGCAGCCGTGTTTCTTATCCTATGTGGAACACAGATTTAAATTTGTGTATGTGGTATGTGTGAATGTGTATGTGAGTGTGTCTGTCTGTGTGAATGTGTATGTGAGTGTCTGTCTGTCTGTCTATCATAAACTGGAAATCAGATCAAGAGAAAGGAAGAAAAAAGAAGATAATTTAAGCATAGAAGAAAGTTATCAATTGTATAAAGTGAAAACAGAAGGAGAACAATTGGGGAAAGGGAAGTGGCTAGTAAGGGGAGAAACAAGAACATACTCTGCATGAAAATGCCATATTGAGAGCTGGAGAGATGGCTCAGCGGTTGAGGGCACCGACTGCTCTTGCAGAGGACCCAGGTTCGATTCCCAACACCCACGTGGCAGCTAAGAACCATCTTTAACTCCAGTTCCAGGGGAATCCAATGCCCTCTTCTGACCTCCACGGCATTGCACGACATGGGTGCACCAACCTACCTACATGTAGACAGTACACTCATACACATAAAAAATAATAAATAAAAAGAAAATGCCATGTTGAAACCCACTACTTTGTAAACTAACTTTAAAAATTCATTTTCAAAATGTATACATAGGGTCGGGTTGACACCCCAGCTGTGGCTTGTACTGAGGTTGTCTTAACTGGAAAGTCTTTAAGTCCCAGCTACCGACTTGACCTGCTTTAAATATCAAAAACCCTCCGGATCCAGCAGCTCACAAAAAAATGCATGTGTCAATTTGCATTATAAAAACCTAATAAATTAGATGTCTTCAAGATCTCAAGGACTGGGTCTGGAGAAATACCTCAGTGGTTCAGAGCACAGGACGCTCTTGGCAGAGGACCCAAGTTCCAATACCAGCACTCACATTGCAGCTAACAACTACCGGAAAATTTAGTTCTAGAGGATCCGACACCCTCTTCTGACCTCCAAGGGCATTGCACCACACAGTCATGATGAAATTACTTCAGCTTGTGTGAGACCACTGGGTTCATATACTTGTCCCTATGGGATTTGTCACTGGATATTACCTAGACAAAAGGGACGATGAAATGCTAACTGCCTTCCGGAATAAGAGCTTGATGTTCAAAAGGGAATTAAGGCCCAATGAAGAAGTTACTTGGAAGTAAAGACTGGCTAAATCATAGGATGTTCACTTTAAAAGTTATGGGAGAAATAAAAACATGCTTATTATTTTTAAAAAAGCATACATATTTCAAAACGTAGCATGCATGACAAATATACACAATTTTATGTGTCAATTTTAAAATAATTTACAAATGTCAGATAGAAATTTGTAAAAATTCAAATATCTGTAAAATCAGAAGTGATGATCATTCATTTCTTTGCATTATAATAATGCAATCAGATTGAAAGATAAGGAAGTCTTCAGGACTGTATGAGGCTTGAGTAGAACCAAGCCTTCAAAACTGAAATAGCTACTGAGGATCACAAGCACAGCACCAAAAGAACGCCTGAAACACAGGAGCAAGAAACTGTAAGCAGATTGACTGTGGGTAAGAAGGACTGAGTTGGTGCTTGCACCTGTCCAGGCGAGCAGCTGTGCCTCCCATGGAGATGAAGGCAACATCGAAGGCACTGGGGAGAAGAGACAACTCTGGCGGCACAGGGGCATGCAGCAAGCCCCAGCTTAGCAGGCTGGGAGGTGTGGAGGAAGAAGATTGGCTGTTGGAAGAATATCTCAGGCAGGGTGGCCTGAGTGAGACTCAGCCTGCTGAGTCTGGAGATGTGACCTGTCCAGAAAAACAGTGGGGGAACTCTAAGCCAGACCACACACCCTTCCAGTCAGAGTTCTGGAAGAAATTTTGAATAATTCTTCAGGTCATTAAAATCCAGGGGAAATTTCAGGGAAATTATCCTACCCAGCACTTTAGAAAACCACTTACCATAAGAATAAACAGTGAGAGTTTGGAGACGTTTCTTTAAAAGGCTAAGAGGCATTTTTTAAGTGCTGTTCTCTACTTCCTCTACTTACCAACCACACCCCTTGCCCTTGACCCAAGAACACACACATAAGAGTTCAGAAATACAGAGCTTAAATAGCTTTTAGTCTTTATAAACCAACTTAATCTCTAAGGCAGAAGAAGTTAGGATGAATAAAATCTTGGTTTAAGTTCAGATTTCATTTCAATTGATTAAAAATTTGAGGATGTAACACCAAAGACTGGGGCGGAGTGGGGGGGTATTCTTAGCTGGGTATGGTGGCACATGCCTATAATCCCAGGTGAGGCAAGAGGTTGACAGTGAGTTTGAAGACATCCTGGACCCTGGACTGCAGAGTAAGCTCCAGGCCATCTTGGGCTACAGAGTGAGATCCTGCCAAAAAAAAAAAAAAAAATTCATTGCCCAGAAACCATTAAAAATAAAGTTCTATACATGTAATAAAATAAAACTTACGGGGGGCTGGAGAGATGACCTAGTGGTTAAGAGTGCCAACCGCTCTTACAGAGGACCTGGGTTCGATCCCCAGCACCTACATGGCGGCCGAGAGCCGTCTGAAACTCCAATTCCAGGAGAACTCCAGTTCCAGGGGAATCCGAAACCCTCTTCTGACCTCCGCGGCATTGCACGACACGGGTGCAGAGACTTTCATGCAGACAGTACATTGATACACATACAGAAATAAATAAATGCCGGGCATGGTGGCTCACGCCTTTAATCCTAGCATTTGGGAGGCAGAGGCACGCGGATCTCTGTGAGTTCGAGGCCAGCCTGGTCTACAGAGTGAGTTCCAGGACAGCCAGAGCTACAGGGAGACCCTGTATCAAAAAAGACCAAATAAATAAATAAATAAATCTTACGGTTGTTTCTTAACCATCACATCTATTGCTAACACCTTGAAATCTGAAATGTACTCTCTGGAATGTTCCCTTCCCTTGAAAATTAAAATAACTACAATGTATAACTCCAAGGTCTTCATGGTTCAGCATTACTTCCCACTGTTTACTGTTTAGCAGCCAATAGAACAGCACAATGTTGACAATCAGAGAGGCTGTGGCACAGAGATCACTTTCCCAAGGACTCTGTGTTGGGGGGGGGGTGCCTTCCACTTTCAAGGGTTCGGATGATCAAACTCAACTCAGATGATCTCCTAGCATCGAGTGCCTTTACCTGCTGAGCCATCTTGCCAGCCCTGACATTTTCCAATCAAAATATTCTATTAGATTCCTGAACATAACTAGCTTCTCCCCTGGCAATGTCATCAGAATATTCTTCTATTTCATAGCTGTCACCCTCACATTATGTATTATGGGGAAAAATACACACGGACTCACTCCTTGATCTTCTCTTTAATTTGTTCCACTAATACCAAATAAAAGTGACAGTGTTTTGAGAGGACAAAAGTCGGCAATTTGAAACAATCTAAAGAGACCAGTAACGTTTCCTAGAATTACAAATGATGGCAGTCATGGACTGTGGTTATAATCCCCTATTTATATCTCCAGCACTGGCTCACCACCTTGAATTCTCATCTCTACTTTTAGTCTTTCTCTTCTATGGTATAATTTTCCACTTTCTTTAAGAAAGTCTCCCACTGATTGCAGTACATTAAGCTCCATAGAGATGGCACTAGGGCAAGGGAGAGCTGGGCAAGCACTGGGCACCGCCAGCAACTAAGCATAGGTAAAGGAGACCTTGAGCAGCCAAGAACAGGAGCTCATATGCACTCTTTGTGCAAACTTGGCCAGAGGAGCACAAAAGGAAGCACGCTGATGCTTCCACCTCCTTCTCAGAGTTTTCCAAGAAGTGCTCAGCGAGGAGGAAGACTATGCCTGTGAAAGACAAAGAAATATTTGAAGACATGGCAATGGTGGACAAGGCTTGTTTACAAAAAGAGAAGAGAAACCCTATATCCTTCCCAAAGGGGAAATAAAAAAGAATTTCAAAGATCCCAAGAGGCCTCCTTCAACTTTCTTCTGTATCACCCCAAATCAAAGGAGACCATCCCAGCTTATTTATTGGTGATGTTGCAAAGAAACTGGAAGAGATTGAAACAACACCGTTGGAATGACAAGCAGCCTTATGAGAAGATGGCTGCTAAGCTGAAAGAAATACAAAAAGAATACTGCTGCCTGCGGAGCTAAAGGAAAACCGGATGTTGCAAAATAGGGAGTTGTCAGGGCTGAAAAGAGCAAGAAAAGAAGGAAGAGGAGGGAGATGAGGAAGATAAAGAGGAGGAGGAGGAGGATGGATAAATTTTCTCTAGCACAGTTTTTTTTCTTGTCTATAAAGCATTTAACCCTCCCTCCCCCCGTATACAACTCACTCCTTTTAAAGAAAAAATATTGAAATGTAAGGCTGTGTAAGATGGAAGATTTGTTCTTAAACTATACAGTACATTTTTTGTAGTTAACAAATACTGAATGTATCTTTAGATAGCCCTGACCTGGTAGTATTTTCAATAGCCACTAACCTTGCCTGGAACAGTATGGGGGTTGTAAATTGGCATAGAATTTGTGTGTGTGTGTGTGTGTGTGTGTGTGTGTGTGTGTGTGTGTGTGTGTGTGTTTGAGACAGGGTCTCCCTGTAGCTCTAGCTGTCCTGGAACTCACTACGTAGACCAGGCTGGCCTTGAACTCACAAAGATCTGCCTGCCTCTTGCCGAGTGCTGGGATCAAATGTATGTGCCACCACACCCAGCTCGGCATGGAAATTTAAAGCAGGTTCTTGAGATAGCCGTAGTTGATCACAAGCTAGAAGAAAACGAAGAAGACAAAATTTATAGAAGATTGAATGGCAAGCTAGAACAGGCCAGGTTGCACTTACAAATCAGGCTGACTGCTGCTCCAGTCAGGATTCTCTAACTGAACAGAACCAAGAGAACTCATATATATGATAAAAAGGGATTTAGCGGACTGGCTTCCATGAGAAGGATGGGGTAGTACTACAATGTCCATCTACATGCTGATAAGACAGAGAACTCAGTACCAGCTAAATTCATGAAGCTGGACACTCATCAATCCTATTCTGGTACTGAATACCTAGCAAGTCCCTGCAGAGCCACTGTTACTCAGTCCCTGTTAGAAAGCCAAAGAAGCTGGAGTCTGGTGTGAGTGGAGGGGTAGCAACAGTAATATGTGGACTGGCTTAGAAGGAAGGGGGGGCATGCAGACAACAGTGACCCTCAGACCTCTTTCTATCTCGGCTGTCTGTGTGTAAGGTGTTACCCACACTGAGGAGAGGTTTTCCGCCTTGGTTGATTCTCTCTGGAAATGACAACACAAACACTCCCAGAGGAGTGTCTCCTAGATTGATTTAAAAACTCATCAAATTGCGTGGGGCCTTTAATCCCAGCACCCCAAAGGCAGAGGCAGGCAGATTTCTGTGAGTTCAAGAGCCAGCCAGGTCTACAGAGCAAGCAGGTTCTAGGCCAGTTGGGACTACAGGGAGATCCTGACCCAAAAAGAGAAAAAAAAAAAAAACATCCACTCTGTCTATGACACTGTCCTCCACACAGACCAAGGTAGCCACAGCCCTCTCTCCATTAGATTATATTTACAGCCCTGACAGAGTCCTATAAATAACCCAGCTCCTCATCATTCACCAGCAGCCAATATCACTGAAGAGATTATTTTCCAGATCTATACTCTTTGAGTTACCTTCCCCTCCTAAGGGATAACTTGATGTTCAAATGAACACACAGGAGTATTTACTCATCCATCATGTACTGATCATTGCTAGTATCTATTTCCAAACACTATTGGCACCCAACATTTTAAGAATGTCATCCTTAAATCCTGGAGGTGCATTGTATAACAGCCCTGAATATGTAGAAAAGTACAACCTTAAAGTAATAAGGCTGGAGAGATGGCTCAGGGGTAAAGAGCACTGGCTGCTCTTGCGGAGGATGTGGATTTCATTCCTAGCACCCACATGGTAACAAGCAACTTACCTGAAATCCATTTCTAGGAAATCTGACACTCTCTTCCGGCTTCTGCAGACATTGTACACATGGGTATACTTACATACATGCAAACAAAACATCCATATATGTAGATTTAAATGTTTTAAAAATATATAGAGAATGAAAATAATGAGTTTTAGGAGGATCTTTGCTTGAAGATGAAACTGAAGGCATAAAGGCAGACACTAGAATCTAAAACTAATTCTCAGTCAGGGATTATTTTTTTTTNATGCCTCCTGGAAGGTCTAGTCTTCAGGGAGGTAACACGTGTAGCTGCAGCTTCCTCTGACAACGGCTTCTCTGGATCCCTCCTGAGGCTGTTTTACACATGATTTTTAAAGTAGGAGTATACTCTAAAATAACAACTAAAAGTATGTTCAAGCAAATAAACCGTAACAAGGTGGGTTATTATCATCATCAAGTCTCATGGACTGAATTTTAACTAAATACTATGCTTTTATTTACTATTAAAATTTATATTATCGTGTGTGTGTGTGTGTGTGTGTGTGTGTGTGTGTGTGTTTGTGTGTGTGTTATTTGGATTCTAGGGATTTAAAAAAATTATTTTTTAATTTTTATTTATTCTTGTATGTGTATGAATATACTGACTGCATGTCGGTTTGTGCACCCGTGTCGTGCAATGCTGCGGAGGTCAGAAGAGGGTGCCGGATTCCCCTGGAACTGGAGTTAAAGATGGTTCTCAGCCACCATGTGGGTGCTGGGGATCGAACCCGGGTCTTCTGCAAGAGCAGTCAGCGCTCTTAACCACTAGGCAGTCTCTCCAGCCCCATGAGCAGTGGGTGCTCTTAACCACTAGGCCATCTCTCCAGCCTCGGTAAATTATTTTTATAGCACCACCTTAGAGTTGAGAACTGTGTGTTCATGTAGCCCAGGTGTGCAAGTTTCCCCAGTCTTATTTTTGCCAGTTGACTTCTTTCATATGCCTATCTCTCTCTCTCTCTCTCTCTCTCTCTCTCTCTCTCTCTCTCTCTCCCCACATCCTTATTCTCCTACATTATTTTATAATAAAGCTTTTCAAAACTAATAATGAAATTTGTGTGTGCATGGTAGAGTACAAGGAGGCAAATAATTATCATTTGTAAATAATTAATTTAATTAATTACTGATAATGCTTATTTACTTATTGTAAAACTGGGCATAATGGTATATGCTTGTGAATCCTGTACTCAAGAAGTTAAAGGAGGAGAATCATGTGTTCAAGGCCAGCATGGGCTACATAGCAAGTTCCAGCCAAAGGGAGCTACATAATGAGACCCTGTCTCCAAAAGCAAAAAATAGGACTGGAAAGATGGCTCAGTGTTAAGAGTGTGTAGTGTTCTTGCAGAGGACCCAAGTTCAATTCCCAACACATACACAGGACAGCTCACAACCAACATAACTCTAGCTCCTGGGGGTTCTGGCCCCTGAAGGTACCTGTGCTCATGTACACACATGCACACACACAAACACACACACACACACACACACACACACCTTTTAAAAGTCTTTTACAAAACAATAAATAAATAAAAGTAAAATCAATGCTGGGTGAGGTGGGGCATGCTTTCTCTCTCTCTCTTTTCTTTCTCTCTCTTTTCTTTCTCTCTCTCTTTCTTTCTTTCTTTCTTTCTTTCTTTCTTTCTTTCTTTCTTTCTTTCTTTCTTTCTTTCTTTCTTTCTTTCTTTCTTTCTTTCTTTCTTTCTTTTCTCGAAACAGGGTCTTATTATGTAGCCCAAGCTGGGCTCAAACTTGTGGCAATCCTCCTGCCTAAGCTTCCTAAACTCTGGGATTACCACGTATTAAAACAAGTGTTAAAACAAGAGTATCAAGGATCTACTTCAAAGGCATCACCTGACCACCCCCCAGGGGGATGTGTGTCTGAAAAGGTAGTTTATTGGGGCTCTTCATATGGACTGGCCCTTGGGTGGTGCTTCCAAAGAGAAAGTTCAAGTCTGCACTAACTTGACCATCTTTCAGAACTGGTGAGAGAGAGGCCTAGAGGGAGAGAACCCAGAAGAGGCCACGCAGGGGGCCACTTTGACCAGGGAAGCAGACAGGTGAGGTGACCTTCCAGGAAGGGAGGAACTCAGCATTCGGGCTTAGCTCTGATCCAAGCTACATTCTAGGCTCAACCAGCCAAGGGGAAGATACTATGAAAAGACTTTCTTTGTGCAGTGTAGGAGAGGGGACAAAAGAAGGATCTTCTCACCCTCTTCTGTCAAAACTGAGCCAGAAAATATGATCTGAAGTGAACTTGACATGGTTGCCTTTGGATGCTTCCAGCTCTTAAGCTCACCCATGTCCTGCAGGCAAGCTTTTGGCTGTGTGTCCCAATAAGTTGTCCCTTTGGGGAATGGTCATGGGGCCTAGGCCATGGTGGACCCAGAGGATAAGCATTCATCACCAGGGGCCGACAACTACAGGCTCTCTACCCTAGCACAGGCTAGGCTGGATGGGTCATCTGGTATAGTCCTCATGGGGAACATTCGTCTGTCCACCAGTGGATGGATACCCCAATGGTGTGTCAGTAAGTGCTCTGAAGACTGTAGAGCAAGGTATTCAAGGTCTCTGCTCTCTGTAGGTAACTGCTGAACATTGACTAACAGAGAGAAAGAGAGAGAGAGAGAAGAATAATGAGATATATTTGGAAATTGACATAGCCATGGGAACATGTGTGGGTGTGTTTGAAGGGAAAAGGGTACAGGGAAAATCTTAAAGGCAAAATGAGGTTCCTGTAAATTGTTCTGAAACAATTCTTAGCTATAAGGATTAGTAAGCAAGGTGGCCTCCATCTCAGCTGGACAGAGCTACTGGATAGACATTCTCGTACAAGTGTTTTCTGTGTGAGCCTGTGCTTTGCTTTGTGTTCTGGAACAGTCTTTTGTGGTAGTAATGGCTATCAGATGTACATGTAGGAGATGCTCTCATTCAAAGCCTCTGGCTGCTTTGATGTGACTGTCAGGGTTTCCCGAAGGGACTCCATTCTGATTCTGAGCACTTGCATGGGGCTTGGAATCCACTGTGAGGTTTTTTTTCCTCTTCATTTTTCAGAGGAGGTTGCTGGGCTTCTAAGAGACCACTCAGCTAGCCCACAGCTCAGGCAGAACGGCAGCCAGCTCTACGTGGCTACAATCTGCTCCTCTCTGACTTTGCACTTTCTCAAGCCGAAGGAGGTCTGCTCCCCTTGAGCACATGTTGCTCAGCGCACCCATTTTGAAGTGGAAAACTTGACTCAGGCAGCCCTCGGTCATCTCTGATTCAGGCATGACTGAGAAGGGAGCTGGCAGACTTCTTCCCAACTAATGAGTGACAGCGTCCTAATTGGGCCAGGGCTGAGCTTGGACGCTGACAGTATCCCTGGAGCGTGGAAGGCAGACCGGGGCCTCCCTTAGGTATAAATAGGCACAGGCTGGCAGAGGGGCAAGGCTGGAGGTGAGGCCAGAGGAATGCAGGCACCCCAGAGACCTTTTTAGAAAGCAGATTTCCACTGTCTCTGTCTGTACACGCTGACTTCGAGCACAGAGCTCCTTGGATCCAGCTTGGAACGCAGCCCTGAGGTATGGCTTCTCTCTGAATTGACCCACATATCCCTTTGTTGACATAAACAGTTCTTGCTGCCAGGTCATTATGTGAAGTGATGTGGCAGTCAGGAAAGACTCCAGTGAGGGCAATTTAAAGAGCATGCCAGTTTCTGGTGCCTCAACCCCCCCCCCCCC